>SJYT01032750.1:691437-762599 GCA_006410635.1 Cephalophus harveyi
CCTTGCCAAAACAAGGCCTCCAAAAATTGTTTTAATAACTCAGGTCGTTTCTCTCCACGGAAATCTTTAGTAAAAGGCGAAAGATTTATACGATTATGAAGAGAAACCAGAGTATGCTGTTGGTTTGCTCAGTTTGCGCCTCCCAGTAACTGCAACTGCTACTTCACTGATGGTGGTTCTGTATCCCAAGGGTTACTTCCTGCCTAAAGTTTAAACAAGGAATCGTGTAACCAAATTTCTCATAGTTCGAAATGTTGAGCTGAAAAAAAATATTATTTTAAGCCTGAAAAGATTGTACTCTGCAGGGTATGATGGGTATGCAAATGAGAAGTCTGAGTCATCTTCCCTGCAACACCTTCGTCTTCATAGCTGTACCTCTGGAGCCGCCACTAGGGGGCGAAGCAGAGGTCCACGTGGCTGGGCGCTCAACCTCCTCGTGGTTCAAGCATGGAAACCGCAGGTTTTCTATATTGTGTATTGTGACTTCGAATGTGCTTCTTCTCCTTTTCTTTCGCTAACCATCAGCACAGTTAAAAGACAGAACCAGGAAGAACTCCCTTGCTGCCTCTTTCTAGTCATACCCATCCTGTTCTCCCTATCCTTACCCCTCGGGAGCCACTGTTTTGCTTTCCATCCCATGATTTTGTGTTTTGAGAGTGTTCTATAAAGAGAATCGTACGGTGTGTAACCTTTTGAGACTAGCTCTCTTCCCGCCCCCCTCTCCCCACCGCCCCCCCAGGTTAATGTCCTTGAGATTCATACTTCTTGTGTGTCAAGAGTTTGTTGCTTTTCTTTGCAGAAAAGGGCTGGACCGCAGTTTGTTTAACCATTTGATCCTGCAGGACATTTTGTTTGCTTCCAGCTTTTGACTATTATAAACCTTATGTGAATATTTGTGTACAGGTCTTTCTGTGGACTTAAGTTTTATTTTCTCATGGATAAATACCCAGGTATCTGATAGCTGGATTGTATGATAAGTTTATGTTTGATTTTATAAGAAAACTGTACAAACTTTTTCCCAAAGGCTGTACCATTTTATATTCCCACCAAAAAAATGTATGAGATAGTTTCTTTGCATATTTGCCAGTACCTGGCATTATTAACAATTTAAATTTCAGTTATTCTGATAGGTATGTAGTGATATGTCGTCATGGTTTTAATTTGCATTTCCCTAATGGTTAAAGGAGGTTGAACATATTTTCATTTGCTTATCTGTCATCTCTATATCCTCTTTGGTGAAATTCTATGCATATCTTTTGCCAATTTTAACTTGGATTTGTTTGGTTTATTTTTACTGTTGAGTTCAGAGTTCTCTGTATAGTCTAAATACTAGTCCTTTGTCAGATGAATGGCTTGCAAATATAATTTCTCAGTCATTACTTTGATTTTTTATTCTCTTAGTAGGGTCTTTCACAGATATCCGATTTATCTTTTCTTTCTCTTACAGACTGTGCTTTTGGTGGCATGTCTAAGTGTTCTTGTCCTAGTTGTATGACCCAAAGATTTTCTCTTTTTTTCTCAAAAGTTTCCTAGTTTTGCATTTTACCTTTAAATCTAAGTCTTTAAATCCTTTAAATCTGTGATCCCTCTTGGATTAATTATTATATTAATTTAGGCAGAGATTTCTGTCCAGTTGCCACTGCACCTTTTGTTGAAAAGACAGATTCCTCTATTGAGTTGTTTTGCACCTGTGTCATAAATCAATTGGCCAAACTTGTATGGCTGTATTTCTGGGTTCTCATTTCTGTTCCATTGATCTGTGTATCTGTCTTTACACTAACAGCACATTTTCTTAATTACTGGTAAGTTTTAAATAATGTAATTTAACTTTATTCTTTTTCCTCAAAGATTTTTTTAGCTCATTTTGTTCCTTTTTGTCTTTCCAAATATGCTTTAGAATAAGCTTTTCTGTATCTACAAAACATCTTGCTTGGATTTTGATAGAATTCTGTTAAACTTATAGATCTATTTGGAAAACTGATGTCTTCCTTATATTGAATATTCCAATCCATGGACACCGTATGTTTGTAGATTTAGTTACATCTTTTTTGAATTTACTTCATTAGTATTTTGTAGTTTTTAGCCATCTAAATTCTATGCATTTTTGGGGGGTTAGAGGCAATGGCACCCCACTGCAGTACTCTTGCCTGGAAAATCCCATGGACGGAGGAGCCTAGTAGGCTGCAGTCCATGGGGTCGCTAAGAGTCGGACACGACTGAGCGACTTCACTTTCACTTTTCACTTTCATGCATTGGAGAAGGAAATGGCAACCCACTCCATTGTTCTTGCCTGGAGAACCCCAGGGACGGGGGAGCCTGGTGGGCTGCCATCTCTGGGGTCTCACAGAGTCGGACACGACTGAAGCGACTTAGCAGCAGCAGCAGCAGCAGCAGATTTATACCTAAGTATTTCTATTTTTTAGTTTTTATAAATGGTTTACATTTTAAATTTCAATTTCCACATGTTCTTTGCTAGTATATAGATGTACAATTGGCTTTTGAGTTGGCCAAAAAGTTTGTTTTGATTTTTTCATAAGATGTTATTAACATGTTGATCTTATATTCTATAAGATCATAACTTTATATTCTGTAAGATCGTAACTGGTCTTTAACTTTTCTGGACTCATTTAGTCCTAATTATTATTTTTTTTTAATTTCTTTTTGGCAGACTTGTTGAGTTTTTCTAAATAAACAATCATGACATCTACAAATCAGGACATTTTCATGTCTTTCTTTTCGATCTATGTAACTCTTATTTTCTTATTGTGCTGGCTAGGACTTCCTGGACAATGTTGGAATACGAGTTATGAGAGTGTATGTCTTTGTTTTTTTCCCCGGTCTTAATCATTCAGTCTTTCCCCATTATGTATGATGTCTCTAAAGGTTTTTTGGTAGATGTTCATCTATCAAGTTGAGGAAGTTTCCCTTTATTCCTAGTTTCCTGAGAATTTTTATGAATTAATGTTGAATTTTGTCTGATGTTTTTTCTGCATCAATTGATATGATCATGTGATTTTTCTTCTTTAATTAAGAATATGTTAATATGTTGGATTACTTTGATTGATTTTTAAATATTGAACCAGCCTTGTATCCCTGGGATTAAACTCCACTTGGTCTTGCTGTGGGCTTTCCTAATAGCTCAGTTGGTAAAGAATCTGCCTGCAATGCAGGAAACCCCAGTTCGATTCCTGGGTCGGGAAGATCCCCTGGAGAAGGGATAGGCTACCGACTCCAGTATTCTTGGGCTTCCCTTGTGGTTCAACTGCTAAAGAATCCGCCTGCAGTGCAAGAGACCTGAGTTCAATCCCTGGGTTGGGAAAATCCCCTGGAGAAGGGAAAGGCTGTTCACAGTCCATGGGGTCGCAAAGAGTCAGACATGAGTGAGTGACTTTCACTGGTCCTGGTGCATAGTTTTTTTAGTGTATGTGGCTGGACTACATGTATAAAGATCTTTGGTTTTTGCTGTGGCATGCGGGGTTTTTAGTTGAGGTGTGCAGCGCCTTTAGTGGTAGCATGCAAGCTCTTATTTGCAGCATAGTTCCCTGACCAGGGATCAAACCTGGCCCCTGCGTTAGGAGCTTGGAGTCTTAGCCACTGGACCACCAGGCAATTCCTGACAATTTTCTTGTTTGTGTTCATGTGTTCAGTGTCTGAATTTGACTGATTATATATGATCTTGTATTTTTACTTTCAGATTTCATATGTTTATTGTTATGCTCATAAAAGGAGTTGGGGAGTATTTCCCCTTTTAAAGAGAGCATCTTTAGATGTCAGGTAGATTTCTTCAGTGAAACCACATCAGACTGGAGTTGTCTTTGTGGATTTCAAAACTATGAATTCAATTTGTTTGGTTAAAATGATGTGTTCTTATTGGGTGCGTTTTGGTAGTTTGTGATTTTTGAGGAATTAGGCCATTTAGTCTAGGTTGTCAAATTTATGTATGTAGGGTTTTTCTTAGTATGCCTTATCATCCTCTTAAGATCTGTGGGGTTTGTGGTGGTATCCTTTTTATTCCTGATTTTGGTAATTTGGGTCAGCTTCTTTTTTACTTTTTGTTTTTTTTAGAAGTTTGTGATCTTACTGACTTTTGCAGAGAACCAGCTTTTTGTTTCATGAGTTTTTTCTGTTTTGGATTTCATTGATTTCTGCTCTTTATTTCCTTCTTCTTGCTTGCTCTGTGTTTGCTTTGTTCCTTATTTTCTAGTTTCTTAGAGTCTTGATATTTTTACTCTAATAGAACTGTTTAGTGTTTTGTATTTTCTAAGCAGTACCTTAGCTAATATTTTGATAAATTCTTTTTAGTTTTATTCAGTTCTAATTATTTTTTATTTCCCTCAAGACTTCCTCTTTGACTTGTGTTGTTTAGAAAAGCATTTGGAGATTTTCCTATTATCTTTTTGATATGGATTTCTAGTTTGATTCCATTGTTGTCAGAGAGTATACTCTGTATGTTGAAATTCTTTTAAATTTGTTGGCCTTTATTATTTGGCCCAGAATATCATCTGTTGTGGTTGAATGTTCCGTGGGAGGTTGAATAGAATGTATATTCTGATGTTGTTGAATGGCATATTCTATAAATGTTGATTAGATCCTGTTGGTTGGTAGTGGCAAGTGTCTTTGTATCCTTAATGATTAATCTGGTATGACTAATGGTTAATCTTAATGATGTGTTTGGTAGTTTTATCAGTTGCTGTGAGAGAAATGTTAAAATCTCCAACTATAGTTGTGGATTTCTCTGTTTCTATCTGTTCTATCAGCTTTTGCTTCATATATTTCATAGCTTTGTTATTTGGTGCATACATGTTTAGGGTTGTTGTGTCTTCTTGATGGATTGATTCTTTTGTCATTACTTAGTGATCCTTTTTGACTCTGGTGATTTTCTTTCACTGAAATCTACTTCATCTGATATTAATGTCATCACTACTGCTTTCTTTTGATTAATATTTGTAGTTCAGTTCAGTTCACTTGCTCAGTCGGGTCTGACTCTTTGGGCACCCACCTAGTGCACAAGGGGACAGAGTGAAAAGATACATGGGAGAATCCTCCCACCTACTCATTTTCCTGGTCTTTTATACAGTATGTAAAATGCAAAGAGAGAGATGGTAAGTGAGATTATGAGAAGCTCCCATCCTTCCCGCTGGACAGATGATGGCAATAACGTCAGTTTTTCCTTTTTCTTTCTTTTATTATTCTTATCTTTCTTCATTGACCTGCCCCAGGGCCCTTCAACATTTTGGGATTCCATCTGGAGTTCCAGTTCGTTGGTATTTGCCCACCACAGAGATGTTACATATTAACGAGCTTTCTTTCTTTTTTTTTTAAATAAGGAGCACACTTTATTTTAATATCAGTTGCTAGAACTGAACAATGGGTTTCTGGGTACCCAAAGGCAGAAATAAAGTTTCTTTTCATAAATTTTTCTTGACTGTATGAAGACTCTCTAAAAAGAAAGCAAATTCTTTGAGCATGGGGGGCATTTTAGGGGCCACGGCTCCCAAAGGGCTGCATACATGCATGCTCAGTTGTGTCCAACTCTTTATGACTCCATGGACTGTAGCCCACCAGGCTCCTCTGCCCATGGGATTCTCCAGGCAAAAGAATACTGGGGTGGATTGTCATGTCCTCCTCCTGGGATCTTCCAACTCAGGGATCAGACCTGTGTCTCCTGCACTGGCAGGCAGATTCTTTACCGCTGTGCCACTTAAGGGCTGGGACCATTTTTTTCTCCATGTTACTGTGACTTTGTCTTTTTGTTATTCTGGAGAAGTGACACTAATGAGATGCATGATTTTTTAGCATAGTTTGTAGCTGGGAAATCTTGTGAGCTTATATAATTTGCTGTCTAGTGATTCTATTCTATTGCTTTTTTTTTTTTTTTGGTCTTGATCCCTAACTTATTTATCAGCTTTATTACTTATTTACAACTATTTCTCCACATGCCTTATAGAAAATATGGTTAGTGTTTTTCCAGTTTGAGAGACATGGGGAATATAATATAGGTTTTGTGTCTTTGATTTCATACTAGAATTTAATATTTCTTTAAAAGAAATTGATTCTTTGTTAGCTTTAGGAAGAAAGGGAGAAATATGGACTAGATAAAGTGGGGAGAGAGAATCTATAGATGTTTCATCACATATGCTCACATGTCGTGAATAATCTGGAGCAATTTATAGAAAGTAGGGGAATGGAGGAGTAGCCAGAGGATGTTACTGAGTTTGGGTTGGCACCTAGGTTGAGGAGATCCAAAGGATACATCCACATTAATTAGGACCCCTTGACGAATGAAGTCATCTTGAGTGGTTTTTACTTCCCTCCTTGTGTGGAAGACCTCCCTCCCCCATTACACCCTGGCCCCATGTCCCAGGCTTAGATCCTGAGGGCGTTAAGAGACTGGATGGTACATGGTAAACAGTACAGTTTGTGTTGGTACTATTGACGGCATCCTCACCCTCATGAGTATCTGCATCTCCTGGGCAGATGGTAAAGACATTTAAGCAGAGATTTGTTGTTTATAGGAGAAAAAAAAGTTTTGTTAGTGGAAACATTTTATCTTTTAGGAGATGTTGGTTGGGGAAAGAGTGTTGTCTCTGGGAACTGTGGGCAGTAAAATGATTCAGTTCAGATTATTTTAGAAATAGCAAATCAGCCTTTGGAAGATAAAGAAAACTCTTCCAATAATTGCTAGATTAATCATTAGCCTGAGTTCACCCAGAGAACAGTACTGCTTCTGTGCAGAATCCCTACAAATTAATCCTCTTTTTTTTCTTTTCCCTTTGGAAGTTTATAGGCCATTGAGGTGAGCTTGTTGGCTTTGAACGTGCAGGGGAATGTTTCTGGATTCAAGTATCTTATAAAGGTCTTCTCTATTTATAGATAACTTTGCTCAGTGTGTTTGGGAGTTAGGTATGGTCTCGAAGTAAATAATATGCACATAATGCTGTTTAGGATATAGATACGCAACAGTGTTCAGTATTTCTGCTCTCCTTGTTTTCCATATTTGAGAAGAAAATAGTTATGGTAATGAAAAATATAGACTAGTGGGTAAGGTAGATAGTTTCCTATTTGGGTTTTGAAATACAGAAATAGATGCACTTATGAATATGTAACACTGCCTTCATTATCCAGTTCTAGAACACTCCTTGGCGGAGAAGGCAATGGCACCCCACTCCAGTACTCTTGCCTGGAGAATCCCATGGATGGAGGAGCCTAGTAGGCTGCAGTCCATGGGGCCGCTAAGAGTCAGACAGAACTGAGCGACTTCTTTTTCACTTTTCACTTTCATGCATTGGAAAAGGAAACGGCAACCCACTTCAGTGTTCTTGGCTGGAGAATCCTAGGGATGGAGGAGCCTGATGGGCTACTGTCTATGGGGTCACACAGAGTCAGCCACGACTGAAGTGACTTAGCAGCAGAAGCAGCAGCAGCAGAACACTCCTTGGACTTATCTACCTGGTGTTTTTTCCCTCCATTTCATTTCTCTCCAATGAACAGACTTATTTCAGAATAGTGTTCTTCACAGTGAATAACTTTCATAATGCTTCTCATGTAAAACTAGAGCTGGATTGCAGTCAGAAAACAAATCCTTTCCAAAATATGTTGATCAGGGTTCCATTGCAGACAACAGCATCCACTCCAGTCAGCTTAAGCAGAAAGGACTTTATTGCAGGGATTTAGACATTTCAGAACAGTCAAAAGGACTGTGGGCACGGGCAGTAAGTAAGCTCCTGGAGCAATTGGCAGAGCCATCCTGTAAAACCACGGCTTCAGCCCAGCTCCCGGCTTGAGAACTGAGTGCTCTGGTGCACTCGCAAAAGCTACCACATCAGATACAGCCCCTCTGGACTGACTGGACCCTGGCATCTCCACCACGACTCCTCAGGAAAACAAGGGCCTCTGCCACCGTTCTTCCAGAATTCTCAAAGCCCATCCATCGTTATGTTCATTCTCTCACCTTCAAGTCTTCACGTATGTATTTCCTCGTCAGAAACTAAGTCCTAAGGAGACTCGCTAGCTACACGGAATTTTGGGAAATGGAGTTTTTTGCCTTCTAACCTCTGATGTATAGGATCATGCTGGGGGGGTTGACGAGTGTTGACTGAGGCTCCCACATGGAGCAGATATTTTATTTTGAGGAGAAGGTTAAGATGGTCGCTATCCCATGGCCTTTTAGATGTTGCCCTTTTCTGAATTCAGATGTTCTCCTTTTGTTAACCATGGATTCATTCCTTTTCAGTCCAGTTTCTAGAACCTTTCTTCTTTCCTTTCTTTTGACTAGGTTTCAAGGAATCTTGAGCAAGTCCACTCCCTCAGATTTCACCTATGAGCATCTCTGTCTGTTTCAGGACACAGAGCTGAAAACTTTTAGATATTTGTTTCTAGGGCTATCAGAGTAAAGTAGAGTTTGTTGATTTTTTGTTTGTTTGTTTATAAATCATTATTTACTTAACAAACATACAAAGTACTTAAGAAGTATTAGGCCCTATTCCAAGTGTTTTCCATATTTTAATTTATTTAAATCTTATAATTAAACCACAAGATAGGTCCTCTGTTATGACCATACTCTATTTTGTCCATCTCTGTAGAGTGAGTAATTGATATAACCAGAGAGTGGGCCTTGAGTTGGTGAAGGTCATCTGCAGAGCACATCATCCATGAGAAATATTCCATGAGTTTGTGTTCTCCACCTGAGATTGTAAACGCCTTTAAGGTCAGGTACCATTAAGGATTGTGCTTACACTAGATTCTTAAAAATGATATGACTCTTCATATATCATTCAGTTTATGCAACAAGCTTTTATTGAGCATCAGTATGTGTTGATTTCTTGGAGGATGTGCTGTTGCTTAATTGCTCAGCCATGTCCGACTCTTTGCAACCCCATGGACTGTAGCTCACCAGGCTCATCTGTCCATGGAATTTTCCAGGCAAGAATACTGGAGTGGGTTGCCATGCCCTCCTCCAGGGGATCTGACCAACCCCAGGAATTGAACCCAGGTCTCCTGCACTGCAGGTAGATTCTTTACTGTCTGAGCCACCAGGGAAGCCCTTCTTGGAGGATACAGTGCTGAATATGCATGTAGTCCCTGTTATAAGGGGGATGCCACAGTTTGGAGAGGCAGCTCAGTAGCCTACAATTCAAGCACAGTGTGATAAGTTGCCATGATATGAGTAACCATGGTGCATCATGGAAGCATAGATGAAGGCCAAGGAGTCCATAATATAAGTGAATGGATTAGGAAAGCTTTTCCTGGGAGAGAGCTTGCTTGACCTGAGGCCCGAAGGACAGACAGGCCGTCATTATCGTGATGTTTGAGGGCAAGTCTTTCCAAGTTAAAGGGAGCAAAGGGTGGGAAGTTTCAGCCGTGAACACAGCATATTTGGGTAGTCAGTGGCGCTTTGTTGAGGAACCGGGGAGAAAGGTCGAGGAGGATGATGAAGGGGTGGGCAGGGCCAGGAAGAGCTGCATGCGTCCTGCTAATGTTTCTCTGGAGAGCTTAGGGGGGAACCTGAAGAATAGTAAGCTGGGGACTGGCTTGATCGCGGGTGGTCTCAAAGCACCGTGAAGAGATTGGATGGGGGAACAAGCCTAAATGTGCACAGAATAGTCCCTGCCTTCGAAGTGTGTCCAGCAGAGTACCGGGAGGGAGAAGATATGTTTTCCCTGGATAAGCCAGGCTCACGGGAGGGCTGCGGCTGAGGCGCCCGTGGCCTTCCTCTGCGTCTGCTGCAGAGCCAGAGCTGATGGTAAGTTAACGAAAAGTGCCATCCAGGTGACCTGCTCTCACTCATAGATAAGTGGTGGATCTAGGAGAAATGCTAAGCCTTTGGACCATCTCTGGCCCTTCACTTGTTTTTGTGGGTACGGTTTTGTTGGAGCCCAGCTCTTCCCATTTGTATATGCCTTCCACGTGGCCGCCTTTGGACTACGCCGTCACAGTTGAGTAGTTGCCACAGAGACTGCGAGTGGTACCTCACCTTTTTGACACTAGGGACTTGTTTTGTGGAAGATAGTTTTTCCGTGGACTGGGAAGTAGGGGATGGTTTCGGGATGATTCAAGCTCACGCGTTTATCGTGCACCCTATTTCTAATCTAAGGTCCCTGTATAGCACCGGGAACTATCTTCAATATCCTATCATAAACTATAAAGGAAAAGAATGTGAAAAAGAATGTATATATATGTATAACTGAGTCACTTTGCTATACAGCAGAAATTAATTCAATGTTGTAAACCAATTTATAAACCATTGTAAACCAATTGTAATGTAAACCATTGTAAACCAATTATACTTCAGTAAAATAAATTAAAAAAATTCTAATCATATAAAGAAGGACTGACCAGCCTGAGGTCACATAAAGGTAGCTGAGAGAACTGGAACTCAAACCTGGGTCTCCTGAACATAAGCACAGTCTGGTCTCTGCCACACACAGCTCACCACTGGCTCTCTCAACCACTTGGAGAAAAAGGTCACTTTCCCTGCGTTGTGATAGACAAACTCGAGGTAATGACCCCATAGTCCATGGTGTCGCAAAAGTTGGACATGACTGAGCGACTTTCACTTCCACTCCAAATCCATCCTGCTTATTGCTATCAAAATAATCACACTGAAACAAGGGCTAGCAAGCTTTCATAAAGGGATAGATGGTAAATATTTTCACCTTGTGGACTATACCAGGGATCTCCAACCTCCGGGTTGAGGACCAGTACCTTTTCTCGGATCAGCAGGGACATTAGTTTAGAAATAGGGTGCACTATAAACATGTGAGCTTGGATCAGCCTGAAACCATCTCCCACTTCTCAGTCCATGGAAAAATTGTCTTCCACCAAACAAGTCCCTTGTGTCAAAAATGGTTAGGTACCACTTGCAGTCTCTGTTGTGAAATTTCCAAGTTTCTTCCACCTGGAGAAAGAGGTCCCTTTCCCTGCATTTTGATAGACGCAAACTCGGGATGACTGTCGTACCTGCTGGAAACAGGCAGGCCTTCCTCTGAGGCCATCCGTTATAGGCACTTTCCCTCATGTTCTTGGTGTTCTTTACTCCGAGGGATGTTGAAGTCCACCGTCTCCCCGTTAGTGGTGTTGACCCTCTCAGTTAACTCTATGAGCCTCTCCACCCATGCTCCCTTCAAGACCCCGAAGAGTGGAGAAATCAACGTCAGATGTAACTCTGGTGAGTCAGCGGAAGTAGTTGAACATTTTAGCTAGGCTGCCAGTGTTTCCCTAACTCTGAGGCATTGACTCTCGCAATTCTAAGGTCCTGAAGCCTCCTCCTGTAGGCCCTGAGCCCGGACTGGCTGCACCTGGGGGATCTCTGTCAAGTCCTCTCAGTTCTTGATTGCGTTTTTGGACGGTAGTCAGTCTGCCAGTCAGGGCTGATGTCCTCGTTAAGTAAACGCCATGTTGGCCTTTGTGTCGATCTTAACAGGAAGAGGAGTTCAGACAAAGTGAAAGAATTACTGAATTAAAAAAAAGCTTCAGATGCAGAGTCCTGCAGACTGACAGGATGAACTTTCCAGGGAGCACTTTGTATCATAAAGCATTTTCCAAGGCTGATTCTCACCCCCTTATTTCTAGCCGTTTCTGACGTTTGCCCTCAGGATGAAATTGGCATATTACAAGCAGCAGATCTCTAAAGGGTCTGTCTTAGGAGGCAGGCAGACTCAGGGCAGGAAAAGGCCTTGCTGAAAGACCCAAGTTCTCTGTGATGCTCGTAACTCCCTGTGGGCAGAGGGTCAGTTTAGGAAGCCTTTTGTTTTTGGCCTTCTCAAACTTGGTGTAGACGCTCTGGAAAACATGGAAACGTTAAACATAGAATCACGAGTTGCCCCAACAGTTCTACTCCTAGGTGTATACCCATAAGAATTGAAAATGGATATTTAAACCAACACTTGAGCACACATGTTCACAGCATTCTTCGCAGTAGACAAAAGTGGGAAACAGCTGAAGCATCCATTGATGAATGAGTAAACAGAGTGTGGTATCTCCCTACAATGAGATGTGATTCAGTCATAAAAAGGAATGGTATACTCACACGAGTTACAACGTGGATCGACCTTAGCAACATTGTGCCAGGTAAAAGAAGCCAAGTCACACATTGTAGAACTCCATTTAGATGAAATTCCCAGTGTAGCCAAGTCCATAGAGACAGAAGGCAGATTTGTGATTATCAGAGCCTGCAGAAGAAGGGGAATGGGAGTAACTGATTAATGGGCACAGAGCTTCCTTTTGGGGTGATGAAAATGTTCTGGAACTGGATAGGGGTGGTTGTTGCATGACATTGGGAGTATAAATGCCACTGGGTTGAGTTTAATCTGGTTCATTCTGTTATGTGAATTTTACCTTAAAACAACAATAACAACAAACCGCCCAACTCAAATGTTTTCAGAATCCCTAAGTTAATGGGGTTTTAGTTCGATTAAATTCTGGCAAATAAGCTTCTAATATTTCAGTTAAAATTTCAGCTACTGGCAAGAGCAGTGATTTACTGAAAAGCAGGCAAAGTCCTGGGAGAGTCTGGGTTAAAAAGCCACTGGTGGACTTGGAGTAACTGAATTTATCTCTTGGATGATTTTCTCCACATCCCTTTTCTCTGGGATGTCTTGGTAGGTGCCTTGGGGCTTTCCTTGGCGCTGGGTGCTTAAACATTTCAGTCCAGTGGCCTGGCCTTATTAGCCATGGGGTTGTGTTATCTTCAGCCAGTGTTAATTCAGCATGGTCTGAGGAATGCAAGAAAAAGCGCAGAAGGAGAGTTTTGGCCATCCCCCTGTGATCACAGTGCAGGACTCCAGCTAAGAGGCCAGGAGTGAGTGCTGTCGTCTGGAGAGCTTCAGGGCTGATGAGAATTTATGGCTAGAATAAGGAAAACTTTGCTCAGTGGCGAGTTGGCAGTGTAAGATCTTCATTTGCCAGGTATTTTTCTCTTTTAACTTGTTGTGCTTGAACTACCAGATGATTTTGAAAGCGATTTGAACTGCCAGATACAAGTACACATGTCACTTGGCAACATTAAGGAATCACTGAGAATTCAAAACATTAAAAAGTAAACATTTAGTACACCCACGTTCATTATCCGTAACAGCCAAGAGGTAGAAGCAGCCCAGCTGTCCATCAGCAGGTGAATGGATAAACAAGATGTGGCGTGCCCATGCGATGGTGGAGAATTACTCAGCCTTGGAAGGGAGGGGAATTCTGCAGTAAGCTACAACGTGGATGAACCTTGAGGACATTACGCACATGGGACAAGCCAGACACAAAAGGTCAAATACAGTATGATTCTACTTATACGAGGTGCCTACAGTAGTCAAATCCATAGAGGCAGAAAGTAGGAGAGTGTGGTCAGGAGCCGGGGTCAGGAGGAATGGGGAGTTACTATTTAATGGGCACAGAGTTCCAGTTTTCAAGACAAAAGGAGTTCTGGAGATGGATGGTGGTGATGGTTGTATAGTAATGCGAATGTTCTTAAGGCCACTACACTATGCTTTTAAAAATGGTTACGATGGTAAACTTGGCGTTATATTTATTTGACCACATGAAACGCAGGTTTTGCAGCCTGAGGACCTGGGTCTTTAAAGTCGGGCTCTGTCATATATTAGCTGTGGGACCTTGGACATGATATTTAACCTCTCTGAGTATTCAGTTCAGTTCAGTTCAGTCGCTCAGTCGTGTCTGACTCTTTGCGACCCCATGAATCGCAGCACGCCAGGCCTCCCTGTTCATTACCATCTCTTGGAGTTCACTCATACTCACGTCCATCGAGTCCGTGATGCCATCCAGCCATCTCATCCTCGGTCGTCCCCTTCTCCTCCTGCCCCCAATCCCTCCCAGCATCAGACTCTTTTCCAATGAGTCAACTCTTCACATGAGGTGGCCAAAGTACTGGAGTTTCAGCTTTAGCATCATTCCTTCCAAAGAAATCCCAAGGTTGATCTCCTTCAGAATGGACTGGTTGGATCTCCTTGCAGTCCAAGGGACTCTCAAGAGTCTCCTCCAACACCACATTTCAAAAGCATCAATTCTTCAGCGCTCAGCCTTCTTCATAGTCCAACTCTCACATCCATACATGACCACTGGAAAAACTAGCTTTCCTTTTCTTACGTTATGCGGTATGATTCTGCCTACAGCACAGTCAGTCTGTGTGCTGAGGTAGTTTCTTCCCAGTCTGGAGAAGAGGCTGGACGAGTGGGAACTTTCTGGAGCAGGGTAGGCTGGCAGTGTGGATGTGGAAGTTGGAGGCCTGGATTGGCCCCATGGGCATGTGAGGGGGAATCACCACCCCCCCCACCCCCCGATGATGGGCACTCGGTCAGGATGCTGTGTGTAGGTGAGTCATGAGCTGTTCTCTTAGTATTTCTTTCCTTTAGCCTGGAAAATAGTTGCTTTTTCCACTCTCTGAAAGCCATCTGAGGCGTCTGCTTGTTCTGCCCTTCATTTTACACACAGGAAGGCTCAGGGCCAGGTAGTTTAAACGTGACTCATTCAAGTCTACAGAGGGGGAGAAATGTGATGAGAACTTAGGTCACGTGATTTCACAGCCCCACTGTTGCGAAGGCTCATTGAGTATTGGGCATTCATGATACAAATTTGTGCTTAAGTCAAGGTTCTTGCTCTCAGGAGTTTACCATTTTTTTTCCCGTCTAGAGAGAAAATACATGAAATAGCTAGAATAAAGAGGGCTAGCATAAATGTGCTGTAGTAAAATGTGCTGGGATTGAGGTGTGGATGACAGAGAAGGGGATGCAGTGAGGTCCACCAGGAAGGGCAGAGGAAGCTTCACACCTGAGCTGACGTGTCTGTGGTTATGGGGCGTTAAGGAGGTGACTGAGCCTGGTGTTGGGAACAGTTTGGTCAGATGGCGGGTGTGTGTGTGTGTGTGTGTGTGTGTGTGTGTGTGTCTGTGTCTGGGTGTGGCAGAGGAATCCTGGTGGAGGGCTTAGCACAAATAGAGACGCATTGTGGGAAAGGACTGGGTTTGAAACCTGGCCCTGCCCTCTCTAGTTGTGGGCAAATAATTTGCCTGCTGTGACCACCAGTTGACTCATCTGTAACATGGATTAAAAAAGAAACAAGAAACTACTTAAGCGATACCCAGAATGTTAATTAGTGATTTGCATGAGAGGGAGGTCTCAGTTGTGTCTCTAGGTATGTAGATGGATGACACCGCTGGTCCCTGTCTTGCTTTGCAGTGGTTTTCAGAGTGTGGAGAGTTAGTGTTGGTACCGTGACCTCCTCAAGGCTGAGGAATTCATATTTCCCCACACTACCTACTGTGGAACTCTGCTCTCTGTAGGAGGAGAGGCTCAGATCCTTTTCCTGTTGAGTGTAGGAGAAACTGTTTCACCAGGAGGTTATAGTCACTATTGAAGAGATGCAGAATCATCATGTCTTTGTGCTTAGAGTTCTCGGTTCTTGCCTTGCTGCAGATGAAAGCCTCAAAATGAATAACCGTGCTGAACTCACTCAGTGGATTAAATGCTTGAATCTAGGTGCTTTCCGTGGTGAGCAGGATGGTGCTTGCTCTGTTTGTGAATATTAGGTGGTCAACTCTATCATGTCCTTGCCTGGGAATGGCGTGGGGTGGGGTGAGCTCTTAAGGATTCTCTGGGCTTACAAACAACGTAGGGAATCTTAGATTGATGATGTCCATCTCTGCTACTGAAAATGTGATCCCCTTGCCAGCAGCGTGGCGTCACCTGAGAGCTTGTACCACAGAATCCTGGGCCCCATCCCGGACTTCCTGGACCATAATCCACATTTTAGCAACACCTGTAGGTGGTTTGTATAGCCACTGAGGTTTGGGAAGCACTAATGCTGAAGATTGGACATGAATCTTAGAGTTCAGGCTCCCCTTTCTCCGTGGAGGAGCCTTAATGGTTCTGTCTGGCTAGAATTTATCCCTGGTTTATATCTGACTCCCTTACAGACCTGAGGAAGAGGTTTCTTATTATTTTTAGTTTTTATTTTGTTATTTTGGCCACACAGCATGTGGGATCTTAGTTCCCTGACCAGGGATTGAATCTGTGTCCCCCTGCTTTGGAAGCATGGGGTCTTAACCACTGGACCACAAGAGAAGTCCTAAGAAGAGGTTTCTAATTGACCAAGAACTGTGGGCTCGAGATAGGAAATGGGGAAGGAACAGAATCTGAAAAAATTACTCCTGACTTGACACTTTAAGATTTACCTTAAATTAGTGATTGAGCTCAGGGTCTGTATGACTTTGCTTATGGAATCGTCAGACGAGTGTATGTTCCTCGGTTTTTGTCTCATCACAACAAAGACTTGGAGTGACGGACATTAAAGCCCCCTCGCGTGTCACAGCCTTCAGGTCTCAAACAGACCGTGTTATATAGCTCTTAGACAAATCAGTGTTACAGCTCAGTGTTACAGCTCTATTTTATTTAGAAGATAGCAGGAAAATCCATCTTCAAGGCGTGAGGGCACATCTATCCAAAGATGCGAGGAGCGCCCCAGAGTGGGGGAGAGAGAGAGAGAGGAGCTCTGGCGCCTCTTTTTATTTGTTTTTCTCTCCCTGGGCCTGTCCTATATAAATTGGGCCAGCCAGGAGTGTTGTTTGTTTTACCTGAGGTCCTCACTCGGGTCCTCAGACCTTCCTTTGTCCTATTTTCACGGGCTTTTCTCTTCCTTATCTTTTAGCCACCGCCATTCTGGACTCCGTTTCCCTATTCTAACTACCTATTCTAACTATAGAATTCCCTATTCTAACTAATAGAATCAAGTGAGTCAGATTCTTCTTACCTGAATCATTACTTGCTACTTATTGGCCATCTTGCTCTGTTCATTAACTTGGCTTTTCTGTCTGGTTATTTCCTTTAGGTAAATATGTTTTAAATAGATGTAAGAGAAACATTTTTATTTCCTTTAAATGGCCATTTTCTGAAATAACTAGTGATGAAGGACTCTGTCATTTTATTGATGGGATTTTACCAGCTCAATGTTTTCAGTAGTCCTGGGCCTTAGGATGAAGGATAAAGATTTTTTTTTTTGCTTGTTTCCTTTCTAAAAAATATTTTTAATGTTTTTAAAATTAATTTTTATTGGGATAGAGTTGCTTTACAGTGTTGTGTTTCTACTGCCCAGCACAGTGACTCAGCTATATGTATACATGTGCCCCCTGTGTTTTGGATTTGAATGTTGGTTTTTAGTGTCTTTTTTCCTGCATCCCTGTTACAAAGGGGCATGTTGCTAGCATGGCCTCATCACATGACCTTTGTGCCTTTAATCAGTTGAGTGACTCTCCACCGATTTGACATTTTTGAGATGAGGCACTGAGCGTGGACCAGGGATGAAGCCGGGCTAGCACTTTGAGTTCTTTGCTCTGTGTTGCCTGGGTGGGCAGTGTGGGCCTCGCAGGCCCTGACGCAGCCAGTCTTTAAATGGAAGGAATTGGACTGAATCTATGATTTTCACAGGATACGGGCTGAAAGGTTGTTGCTGAGCTGTGAAAGACGCTGGGATTCTTGTCCTCCAGAGGAGAAGAATTCAGTCTGGGGCCAGTGACGAGGCTTGATAGCTCAGAGCTTTTGTGTAATAAAGTTTTATTAAAATATAAAAGAGATAGAGAAAGCTTGTGACACAGACATCAGAAGGGGGCAGAAAGAGTGCCCCCCTGCTAGTCTTTAGCCAGATGTTATATAGCTACTCAGTTCAGTTTAGTTCAGTCGCTCAGTTGGGTCCGACTCTTTGCGACCCCATGAACTGCAGCACGCCAGGCCTACCTGTCCATCACCATCTCCCCGAGTAGCTACTAGCAGCCTGCTAATTAGAGAAAGGAAATGTCTCAAAACTCAGAGACTCGCACCAGGCCCCTCACCCACAACACGCATTTTGAGATAACACTGGCACAAGGTGAGTTGTCCCGGGCCATAAAATGATTGACATGAGTCTTGAACAAAGGCAGGTTTCCAAGCAAATACAGTCTCATTAACATAGCTGAAGAGAACATTTGCATGAGTGAAACATACTGCTCTGTCAAGTCGGTTCTGAGTCTTAGGCAGAACCAACTTGAAGACAGAGACTAGCGTAACATTAACATAGCTCAAGACAAACATTTCCATAAGGAAAATGCATTGGTTAGCTCAGGGTTTGAGAAAAGTTCAGTTCAGGTGGAACCAGGTATCGTCATGGCAACACAGAATTTTAAAAGAAACCTCTTTTTAAATTTGTGTAGAGAAAAGGAAAATATCTAACACTTGTAGTTTGCTTCCTCCTGCCACTTGAGAGAGAGAAAAAAAAGTCTGACACTGGCAGCCTATTTCCTCCGTTAGGAGACCCCTGGCCTTCCTGCCTGTTAGCCTCTCAGGGCTGTATGAGCAGGTTGTGGATCATGGGTCAGGTCAGGATCATGGGTGTGGGGAGCACATGTTGTTTCAGAAGCACAGTACCATTGTCTTTATTTGGAAAATAAAAAACACTTTTTTTTTTTTTTAAAAACGAGAGGCAGAATGTAAAAGCACGATTCGATGTTAGGGGCTTCACGTGGGATGGAAAGCAGGCGGGACCACCAGTTAGCAGCAAGTAACAAAATTTTCAGTGCCCACAGAGTGCCAGGTATTGTTTCAAATTATCGATATGCATGTACTTTCACTTAAACCTCACGGGTCCCTAGATTATCCGTCCTGATAGCATATAGGCAGGCAGACAGGTGAAGTGTCTTGCTCAGGGTCATCACAGCCACTGTGTGGGTGGATGTGGGGTCTAAACCCAAGCTGAATCGGCAGCCTGACTGTGTATCTGCTACCTCTGCATCCATAGTCTGTGAATCAAGATCACTTTAATCTGTGCTTTACCTTCTGAAAAAAAGAGTTTTGTAATGTATGTAACTTGTAAGAAATTGCCCCTCAGTCCTCACGTGCCGGAAAGAAAACAAACAAAAATCCTGTTTTCCTCTCAGTTCAGTTCAGTTGCTCAGTCGTGTCTGACTCTTTGCGACCCCATGAATCGCAGCACGCCAGGCCTCCGTGTCCATCACCAACTGCCGGAGTTCACTCAGACTCACGTCCATCGAGTCAGTGATGCCATCCAGCCATCTCATCCTCTGTCGTCCCCTTCTCCTCCTGCCCCCAATCCCTCCCAGCATCAGAGTCTTTTCCAATGAGTCAACTCTTCAGGTAGTGAAGTGCAATTTATTACACCGGCTGGCCCAAGGCAGAGTCTCCTCTTAGCCAAGGACCCCGACCAGTTTTTGTGAAAACCTTATATACCCTAAGTGTATGTGCTCAAACCCACCTCCCCAAATTCCCTGAAGCTAGTCTGAACAAAGGAAAAGAAAGATACAATCAAAGTTAACCTGTGATTCATATGCCTTAAGCCTAGGTAGTTAACAGTGGATAATTATCAATAAGCATAATAGAATTTATGATTCTATTCAGTTACATAGATAATTAGGATACTCTTTTAGGCGACGGAGAGTCTAGGTATGAGCCCTGGGGCTCTTCCATCCAGGGGATCTGGTTTTCCAGTTGGTATGTCGTTTCCATAGATATTGGGCATAGCTCAAAGTCCACAGTCCAGCCCAAGATGGAGTCCTGCTTTCAAGATGGAGCCTGTTCTGTCTGTTCCCTCCTTCAGTTAAGACTCTGTACTTTTACTGCAGGGGGCACTGGTTCTATCCCTGGTCAGGGAACTAAGATGCCACACACCCCGTGGCTTGACCCAAAAAGAAAAAAAAAGAATTGGCCTAAAGTTCCACACCTAGGGAGGTGTTTAGTATCAGTGGATCAATAATCAGTGGAGGATTCCTTCCCCACTGATCCAATTGGCTAGAAATTTCTGAGGGCTTCCAGTCCTCATTCCTGCTCATGGGCCATTTGAGAGTGGGCCATTTGAGAGTGGCCAGTGACGGTGTTTTCTCCCTCCATGCTCAGCTTGGCTGCCGTGATCTCCCTGGGGCTCCTGAGGCCAAGGCTCTTGGTTGTGAGTCCCCAGGTGTCCACGAGTCCACTCTCGCCAGAGGTTTTCACCTGCCCCTCCCGGGGAGCTGGGTAGACAGAGCCTAGGATGGGTACAGACGTAGGATGCTGGTGGACACAGAGCTTCCTGAGCGGAAGGGAAGTGTAATCTTGCATTCTTTCCTCATAAAGCTTGTAGGGAATGGGTCAATTTCTTTATCAAATTATCCTCCGGCCTGTAAATGACAGCAAGATTTAACATGACTGATCCTATACAATTTTATTAGCATCCAGTGTACATTTCTCTTGTTGGGAAAAGCAGCTAAGTGACCAAACTGAGATAACCTCATTAATTATTTGTCCTATCCGTTTGACACTGAGGAAATAAAGGGAATTCTTTAAGTCTCTGTTACATCTTTTATAGCATAGGGTTAATAATAGTTTCTTTCCCACAGAGGGTCCTGGGGTGGGGGTGGGGATCAGCTTTAACAAAGACCTTTGAGACTAGCCAAGCTGGAGGGAAGCATACAAGTAGGTGTGTGTGTGTGAGAGAGTGTGTGTGAGTGTGTGTGAGAGACTGATGGGGTAGAGACTGGAAATGTTGTGTCAATGCCGTTTTATAGCGTTTGAACTCACATCGGCCTTTTCTTGCAATTGTTTTATTAATTGGAGTTTGTGTTCTGCCTCAAATATATACTAAGATCTCTCTGATAAATTGCTGTTTTGGTCTGTTTAGGACCCAACCGACTTTGAGTGGAGCTTCTGGATGGAGTGGGGGAAGGAGCGGCTGGTGTGGTTATTCCTTGGCCACATGAGTGTGTCTCAAGTCGCCAACCTGCTTTCGAGGAAGGTACGGTTATGTGCATCATTTCCAGTTCAGCTTCTTCTTTGCTTTTTGTCAAGAAGGAACCCTGAGCTAGGAAATCAGGGGGCATGGATATTGGCCTTTGAAGCCTGGAAAAGGTGAGAAAGGTTTGTTACTGGTCAATAAGAGAAATTACCAGATAAAAAAATAAAATCAAAACATAAAAATAAAAGGTAAAGATGTGATAAATTGTTACTGTTGGATAGATACTGCAAAATGACTTAACATACATATGTTGTGAAAAGATTACTACGATAAAGTTAGTTAACACCCATCATATAGGTACAAAAAAAAGAGAAGAAAGAATGTTTTTTCCTGTGATGAGAACTTTGAGGATCTCCTTGCTGAGCGGCTTCCAAGTATACCATATTGCAGTAGCCACAGTTGTCATGGTGGACACTAGAACTTACTTTTCCGATAATTGAAAGTTTGTACCTTTTGACCACCTTCATCTCATTTTAAAGAAGCTTCCAAGCAAACCTAATAATAAAGAATACATGATTTTGCATTCCTAAACTGATAATGAATATACCTACCTCAACCTTCATTAATGGGTTTCGTTTCTTCACAAGTTGGTTTGGTGTTTTGTTATGACATCAACCTTGCTAGAAATTTAACATTTTTATTTCTAACACAAAGCTGCTCTGCCCATGCGTGGGTGACTTCCTACCCCTGGATCTCAGCTTTCCCATCTGTTAAATGAATAGCTCAGTATCTGTATTTTCTTTCCCTGCTGGGGGCAGATGAACTATTTTGGGGAGGATCTGTGAAATGAAGCTGTTATCATTACTGCTGCTGTGGGAAAGGGCCAGCTGCTGTGGAGTGGAAGAGTCTTGGATGATGGATTAGTTCCTGGACTTGCTCACTCGTTGGCTTTCTGACCATGGAAAAGCTTTTCACCACTGAATCTTAATTCATCATTTTCTATAAAGTAAGGTTAATGAAATAATAATTTTTTTTTCCTTTTAAAAAATGGTGGGCTTCTCTCTATTCACAATAACCAAGCCATAGAAGAAACCTTAATGTCCATTGACAGATGAATGGATATAGATGGGGAAATGGAATATCATGTTAGTTGCTCAGTCACGTCTGATACTTTGCAATCCCATGGTTCCTCTGTCCATTGACTTCTTCAGCAAGAATACTGGAGTGTGTTGCCACTTCCTTCTCCAACAATGGAATAGTACTCAGC
Source organism: Cephalophus harveyi (assembly GCA_006410635.1). NCBI lineage: Eukaryota > Metazoa > Chordata > Mammalia > Artiodactyla > Bovidae > Cephalophus > Cephalophus harveyi. The sequence continues at coordinate 713,396 of SJYT01032750.1, forward strand.
CATGAAAAGAATGAAATAACGCTAGTTGTAGCAACAAAGACGAATCATTCAGTGTCACAGTAATCCAAGTCTGTGCCCCAACCACTGATGCCAAACAAGCCGAGGTTGACCGGTTCTGTGAAGACAACACCTTCTAGAACTAATGCCAAGAAAGGTGTTCTTTTCACCACAGGGGATTGGAATGCAGAAGTAGAAACTCAAGAGATTCCAGGAGTTTGGCCTTGGAGTACACAATGAAGCAGGGCAAAGGCTAACAGAGTTTTGTCAAAGAGAACATGCTGATCATAGCAAACACCCATTTCCAACAACCCAAGAGATGACTCTACACATGGGCATCACCAGATGGTCGAAACTGAAATCAGATTGATTATGTTCTTTGCAGCTGAAGATGGAAAAGCTCTATACAGTCAGCAAAAACAAGACCTGGAGCTGACTGTGGCTTAGATCATGACCTCCTTATTGCCAAATTCAGGCTTAAATAGAAGAAATTAGGGAAAACCTCTAGGCCATTCAGGTATGACCTAAATCAAATCCATTATGATTATACAGTGGAGGTGATGATTAGATTCAAAGGATTAGATCTGGTAGACAGGTGCCTGAAGAACTATGGACTGAGGTTCATAACATTGGATAACAGAGGGTGACCAAAACCATCCCCAAGAAAAAGAAATGCAAGAAGCCTAAATGGTTGTCTGAGGAGGCTTTACAAATAGCTGCTGCTGCTGCTGCTGCTAAGTCGCTTCAGTTGTGTCCGACTCTGTGCAACCCCATAGACAGCAGCCCACCAGGCTCCCCCGTCCCTGGGATTCTCCAGGCAACAAATAGCTGAGGAACTAAGAAAAGCAAAAGGCAAGGGAGAAACGGAAAGACATTCTACTGAATGCAGATTTTCAGAAAATAGCAAGGAGAGATAAGAAGGGCTTCTTTAGTTAACAGTGCAAAGAAATAGAGGAAAACAATAGAATGGGAAAGGCTAGTGATCTCTTCAAAGAAGTTGGAGATAGGAAGGGAACATTTCATGCAAAAATGGCCACGATAAAGGACAGAAATGGTAAAAACCTAATACAAGCAGAAGAGATTAAGAAGAAGTGGCAGGAATACACAGAAGAACTATGAAAAAAAGGTTTTAATAACCTGGATAACCACAGTGGTGTGGTCACTCACCTAGAGACAGACATCTTGGAATGTGAGGTCAGGTGGGCCTTAGGAAGCATCACTGTGAACAAAACTAGTGGAGGTGATGGAATTCCAGCTGAACTATTTCAAATCCTAAAAGATGATGCTGTTGAAATGCTACATTCAATATGCCAGCAAATTTGGAAAACTCAGCAGTGGCCAAAGGACTGGAAAAGGTCAGTTTTCATTCCAATCCGAAAGAAGGACAATGCCAAAGAATGTTTAAACTATAGAACAGTTGCAATCATTTCACATGCTAGCAAGGTAATGCCCCAAATCCTTCAAGCTAGGCTTCAACAGTACCTAAAGTGAGAATTTCCAGATATACAAGCTATATTTAGAAAAGGTAGAGGAATCAGAGATCAAATTGCCAACAGCTGAAGGATCATAGAGAAAGCGAGCGAATTCCAGGAAAACATCTACGTCTACTTCATTAACTATGCTTAATCCTTTGACTGTGTGGATAACAACAAACTGTGGAAAGTTCTGCAAGAGATGCGATTACCAGACCACCTTACCTGCCTCTTGAGAAACCTGTGCGGGTCAAGAAGCAACAGTTAGAACAACTGGACGTGAAACAATGGACTGGTTCAAATGGCAAACAGCCATCCGACTGTTCAAATGGCTCAGACAATGGAGACTCGGCCTGCAGTGCAGGAGACCTGGGTTCTAGCCTGAGTTGAAATGATCCCCTGGAAAAGGGAATGGCTACCCACTCCAGGATTCTTGCCTGGAGATTTCCATGGACAGAGGAGCCTGACGGTCGCAGAGCTGGAGCTGACTGAGGACTAGTACTTTCACTTTTTTTCAGTTCAGACAGTGTGAGATGCAGATTAACCATCTATTTGTGGCCGGATGGGCCTCCTCCTCTCCAAATTCGCTCCATTTTCGGCTCCTGTTTTGCACCCACCACCATCAGAAAACTACCTAGTTTGGGATATAGATGTTCCTCTGGTTAATTTGCTTGTGGCTTTTACTGTTAGGAGACCCTATTCAGGATGGCTCAGAGCTCCTGGCTGAAACCCAGCTTTGTCACTTTCAAGCAATGCAGTCTTAAAAGCCAGTTAGTTAATACCTCCGAATCTTTCGCCTCATTTTGTGCATCAGGCATGGTACTGCTTGCTTCCTGGGGGTAGTGGTGAGGGTCTAATAGTTTTCAAGGTTGTGCTAGCGTTTGATGATAGCCAGGGAAGAGGTGGCTGCCACGGGGGCCTGTTGGCGTTCTCTGTGTGCTGTGACTGCGGTCTGCGTGGGCTCCTGGGAGCAGTTCCCTCCGCGGTGTTCAGAAAGGAGGCATCTGTCGAGATTCTGAAACCCCAGCGGGCAGAGGCTGTCTCTTCAGCCGTACCTACGTTCCTGTCCCGTGTGGCTTTCTCTGACCCTGTTTCAAGCTTGTGCTGGCTTGTGGGAAAAAGGACAGGGAGACACAGACCAGGAGCTGAGTGAGAAGTGACACTGGAGATGCCTCCTGGGAGGAGTGGGCCACATCTGCCTGGGGGTGTCAGGGAAGGCCCCCACCAAAGGAGGTGGCTTGAAGAGGGTGGAGCCGTCTGCTTATTTCAGCCTCCTGCATCTCCTTACAGGCCCAGGTGGACAGGTGGGCTTGACCTTTAATCTGCAGTGCACATCTTAGGCAAACTCAGTAGGCAGTTTTGTTTGCAGTTTTCTTGGAATGAGGCAGAGTTCGCACTGAGTCATCTTTGTGTGTGTGTATGACCACAGGTTTGATTTGTGCGACAGCTGGTGGGCAGGGTTCTGTGAGGCTGGAGCACACCGCTCTCTTTGTCCGTGTACTCTTGGTCCTTATGTAAGTATGAACCTCAGCTCTGGCCCCAGGACCTGGACTGAGCGTCCCAGATGGCTTTAATTTGGGTGGCTGTTTTTGGTACTTTTTCAGAGTGGAAGATTTGTGGCATCATGAACTGTGGATGATGCTATAGAGACAGGCATTATCACTACTTGTGGTTCCAACCCTGAAGGATGCTTCTGGGCTCCGTTCGCTGTCTCGTCCCATCTCTCTCTTTGCTGGCCCCGAAGAAGAGGTTATTTTCAAAAGCGTGATTTTCTTTTTCTTCTTTTTTTTTTTTTTGCCACGACAAGTAATAAAAACTTTCCACTGGGCTCCCCGGCCAAAGTTAAACGCCTTTTCTCTGGGTTAGGCTCTCTTGTTGGGTTTTGGCAAGACTGGGTCGGGGGCAGCGCCAGGGAGGGGAGGCTGAGGAACGGCTCTGAGCTTTGGCCGTGGGTTTGTTATGCTTGGAGCGTGTGTGGGGCGGGTCAGACAGTGGCCTCCTTTCTTGAACACCCTCACCACCTGAGGCATAGTGTTCTCTGCTCTCAGAGCCAAAAATACCCCTGGGTGAGCTTTTGGAGAAGGCTGGGTGCCCTGGCTGACCACAGGGTGCCTTCTCACCCAACCTTTGACCGGCAGAACCCACATCGTTAGCGCTGGGCCCCGACCAGCTGAGCTCATCGGCTTCAGGCCTGAAGAGCGTGGTCCCGTGGCGTTGGCTGAGATGAGGAAGCTCCCTCTGGAAAGCTGTGGTGCTCCTTTCCAGCATATCATCAAAACCACACACCTAATAGGAATCTCACGCACTAAGGGGTTTCTTGGAGCCAGACTCCTCCCCCTCCATCAGGGCCTCTCTTAGGAGGGGTGAGAGTGACTTGGTTTGGGCCCACTGGCCTTTGCCCCAAAGAAAAGCAGGCTAGAATGCAGTTGTCTGGACCCTGGGATGGCTTTGGGATTTTTTCCTGTTTATATATCTCACATATATTCATATGAGGATATATCACATATATTGACATATATATATTGGTAGCATCTGCAGTTGATTATGTAGTGTGTAATAAATTATGGTGTGCATAAGCATCGTTGAGTGACTTCTTTTATTTATTTCTCAAACAATGCCCGCTGAGTGGTTTCTGGGCAGATGTACAAAAAGAATTAGTGCACAGCAAAGTCTGGTCCAGTTGCCAACAGGAGTCTTCACCAAGGCTTAACGGTTTCGCTCCTCCCCGTGGAGGTGAGCTAATGAGGGAAACCACTCAGGCCCATCCTGCTGTCACTCGGCGCCCACAGCCGAGGGCAAGCTAAAGCAGCGGGAAGGAGAGATGGCACGAGGCGGGCACGGCCAGCCCAGCTCTTCCTGTGGCCGAGTCCTGGCTCCCGCGAGGAAGATTTGGAGACTATAGATTTGCAAAACCAAGGGCCCCAAGTCCGTGGTCTTTTCTCAGGTGCTGATTTCGGCCTTTGGAATGTGCCAGCTGAATTTGTCTGTCTCTCTGAAGCCTTCCCTGGGGTGGGAGGACTCAGGTTCTATCAACGAGTCTGCATTCACAGGTGGGTGCCTGTGTTCTCTCAGCTGAGCACTATTTGAGGCTTCCCCCAACACACAATTTGTAAGAGAACTCGGGAAGTGAAAACTGGAAGTAGGCAGCGAGATGCGGAATAACCCCTTCCTACCTTATTTGCAACAGCAAAGAAGTCTTGGTTCATAAGGGGTTAAGTGATACAAGCAGACAGTTTGGCAATCAGCCAGTTTTCACATTAGTGACTAAAAAGCCCCACATTTTGGTGCTTATTTCTTGTTCTCAGTCATAACTGCCTGGTTAATTCCCAGTGCTTGCAGAAGCAGGTCCATCTATCCATCTACCCATCCATCCATCCATCCACCCATCCATCCATCTACCCACCTATCCAGCCATTCTAACCATTCATTTGTCTAGCATTTCTGAAACACTTGCTGTCAACTAGGTACCCTGTTAGATTCTAGGCTAACATTATTGTATGACAAACAAGACAGGATATTACTTTGTTAAGGGAACCTGTGCAGAGGGGATCAGCTGTGCCCCATTTTAAGAAGTGGCTCGGTGTTAACACAAGGAGCAGCAGGAACAGAGGGCCGGCTTGCTTCCCGGTTTCAGTCTGACCCAGTGCCATCAGAAGCTGCCGCACTGGTTAGTCTTGCTTTATCCAAACTGCCACAAAAGTAGAGTGCAGTTTCTTTCTTATCGTTTGTTAGACTTTAAAAAAGTTTCTCCTCTTTCCCTGCCTTCTTTTTGTCTCTTAACCTGGAATAAAGAGTGTTAGAGGGGTCAGGATAGTTCTGGTGGGCTGGCAGAACTATGCTCCAGCATAGTTCACTCAACCCATCTTATTGATGCAAGTTTCAGGTCGCTCACACTTTGATCCCCTTTAAAAGAGCATGGTAAATGCAAGGTAAAGCCACTACCAGAATGGTTCAGACATAAAACAATAACACCGCCAAATGCTGGTGAGGAAGCGGCATAAACTGGATCGCAGGCATGTTGCTGGTTTTTGTTCGGTTGGTCATTCGTGTCCGACTCTTTGCAAACCCATGGAAGGCAGCACGCCAGACTTCCCTGTTCATCACCAACTCCCCGAGCTTGCTCAGACTCATCTCGATTGAGTCGGTGATGCCATCCAGCCATCTCATCCTCTGTCGTCCCCTTCCCCTCCTGCTTTCAATCTTTCTCAGCATCAGGGTCTTTTCCAGTGAGTCGGCTCTTCTCATCAGGTGGCCAAAGTATTGGAGTTTCAGCTTCAGCATCAGTCCTTCCAATGAATATTCAGAATTGATTTTCATTAGGATTGACTGGTTTGATCTCCTTGCAGTCCAAGGGAAACCCGGAATTGAACCAGGGACATTTAGATTTTTCAGTCTGATGTTCTCCCATCTAAGCTATTTCGGCTCTATGTTGCTGGTAGGAATATAAGATGGCCACTCCGGGAAATTGTTGGACAGTTTCTTATAGAACTAAACTTGTAACGACCAGGCAGCCCAGCAAGCTCACTTTTGGGCATTTATCCTGGAGGCATAAACACTTGGTTTTACACCAAACCCTGCACATGTATGTTCACTTCAGTTTTATTCATAATAGCCCCAAACGGGAATACAGCCCAGATGTCCTACAACAGGTGACTGGTTAAAGAAACTATGGTTCATCCACCCCATGGAAACTACACAGCAATAAAAAGGGGCAAGCCTTTGATACTCACTGCAACTTGGGTGGATTTCAGGGAATTATGCTGAGTGGAAAAAGCTAGTCCCAAAGGCTACATACTGTGACTTGAAATGACAATAGTTTAGAAATGGAGACGGTATTAGTGGTTTCCAAGGGTTGGGGATATCGGGAAAAGGGAGCAGGTGCAATGTGGGTGTGGTTGTAAAACGGCAGTGCAAGAGACGCTTGAGGGGGTGGCATGGTTTGGTGTCTTTCCTATGGTGGATGATGAATCTATTTGTGATGAAACTGTGTGGAATTAAACATACACACACGAATGAAAGTGAAACTGGGAAAACCAAATGCTTGTGGGTTATAGCAATGTCAACGCCCTGGTTGTGATAAACTTTGGTTTTGCAAAATGTTACCATAGGGGCAGATTGGGTAAAGTATCCATGGGATCTCTCTGTATTATTTCTTTTAACTGCAGGTGAATCTGCACCTATCTCAGTGAAAATCTCAGTTAAAGAGAAGCATCGTATAAAAGTAATACTTGATTAGAATTTAAATCTCTTAGGAATGTCACATTTCAGTTCACTGCAGTTCAGTGGCTCAGTTGTGTCCGACCCTTTGCAATCCCATGGACTGCAGCACACCAGGCCTCCCTGTCCATCACCAACTCCTGGAGCTTACTCAAACCCATGTCCATTGAGTCGGTGATGCCATCAACCATCTCGTCCTCTGTTGTCCACTTCTCCTCCTGCCCTCAATCTTTCCCAGCGTCAGGGTCTTTTCCAGTGAGTCAGTTCTTCGTATCAGGTGGCCAAAGTATTGGAGTTTCAGCTTCAGCATCAGTCCTTCCAATGAATATTCAAGGTTGATTTCCTTTAGGATTGACTAGTTTGATCTCCTTGCAGTCCAAGGGACTCTCAAGAGTTTTCTTCAACACCACAGTTCAAAAGCCTCAATTCTTGGGCACTCAGCTTTCTTTATTGTCCAACTCTCACATCCATATATGACTACTGGAAAAACCATAGCTTTGACTAGATGGACCTTTATTGGCATTAAATTAAGATTGTGTTTTATTTGTACATGTTACGTGATCAGCATAATTCTTTGTGCCTCATTTTAAGTTCTCAATCATAATTGTCATTTGAACCTCTTAAATGGATTGGTTTGTTTTGACTTTTAGGCAGATTTTTAATTAATTAGTTAACTGTTTTGGCTGTGCTGCACGGCTTATGGGATCTTAGTTCCCTGACCAGGGATTGAACCGGGCTCTTGTCAGGGAAAGTGTGGATTCCTAACCTCTGGATTGCCAGGAATTCTGTAGGCAGACTCTAAAACCTTGAGCTTGACATAAAGTACATGTGTGACCAAACCTGTGTGTACTTGCCCAGATTGCCCTGGGAACCTGGGAAAATGTCTTTAAAGTCCTTCTAGAAGGAGATGAATCAGAAGTATTGTTTTGGAATAAAACATAGCAGACTTTCTTCTTTAGTTTTAAAGAGTGAGAAGTGTCCTAGTATATTTGATGTCAGAGGCTCAAAATCTAATATTTAAGCATTTTCACTTATGAGGTGGACACAGGTTTGATAAATACGTAAGTACTTTTGGAGTAGAAATAGGTAGGGCGGGGCTGTCTTTAGGCCTTTGCGTATGTACAGGGTCTTCAAAACCCTTGGAAGAAGCCCTCCTCCTCCTCAGAGCAGTGCACCCTCCATGCTGCTGCCTCACTGCGGGGCAGGCGTTTGTGTCCGTCTCTTGCCCTCGCTGCCCGGCTTCTTGCAGGGTGTGTGTGTGTGTTGCTGGGGGTGGGGAATAGGGTTGCAGGAGGTGTGCCTTAAGGCAGCAGTCCCCAGCCTTTTCGGCACCAGGGACCGGGTTCATGGAGACAGTTTTTCCACAGATGGGGGTGGGAGGAGGCTCGATGGTTTCGGGATGATTCAGGTGCATCAGTACGTTTCCTGTGCACTTGACTTCTGCTGTTATTATTACACTGTGATATATAATGCAATAATTGTACAACTGCCCATTAACACAGAGTCAGTGGGAGCCCTGCACTTGTTTTCCTGCAGCTCGATGGTCCCATCCGGGGGTGACGGTAGCATCGTCTGCCGCTCACCTCCTGCTGTGTGGCCCAGTTTCTATCAGGTCACGGACCGGTACTGGCCTGTGGCCTGGGGGTTGCGGACCCCCACTTTGAGACTGCACTGACAGCGGGGACTGTCCTGCACTGGTGATAGAGAGCAAGGCATGGCCGTCTAGTCAGGCTGCATCAGCGTTTTAGTGGTGTTTTGGAATTCTCATTGCAGTTGTGTAGATTCCGGTTGCATTCACTTTACAGGTGAAAAATCAATATTTCTGTGAGGTTCTAATTTATGTAAGGGCTTCTCGAGTGGCACAGTGGTAAAGAATCTGCCGGCTAATGTGGGAGATGCAGAAGGTGTGGGTTCAATTCTTGGGTCTGGAAGATCCCCTGGAGAAGGGAATGGCAACCCAGTATCTCCAGTATTCTTGCCTGGAGAATCCCACGGACAAACGAGACTGGCGGGCCACAGTACGTGGGGTTGCAAAGAGTTGGACATATCTGAGTGAGCACACACAATTTATATACGTTTGTAAAAAAAATTTTATTTTTTAATTTATTACTTATGGCTGTGGGCTTTCTCTAGTTGCACAGAGCGGGGGCTGCTTTCCACTTGTGCGTGGGCTTCTCATTACAGTGGCTTCTGCCTCGAGCACAGACTCCAGGCAGGCGGGCTTCAGTAGTTTTGGTGCACAGACCTAGCTGCTCCATGGCGTGTGGGATTTTTCCCGGACCAGGGATCGAACCTGTGTCCCCTGCATTGGCAGACAGATTCTTTACCACTGAGCCACCAGGGAAGCCCTATATAGGTTTTAAAATAGGTAATTCTTTTTGGATTGTTCACATTGCTCTGTTTCATCACCTGACCACTGTGAATGTATATGGTAGAGTTGCCTTTGCCCATTGGGGTCAGTGAGTGGGTAATAGGGATATCAGAGAAGGTAAGGTTCACATGAGCGCATTTGCTGTGATGTCTCAGAGAGAATGGTACTGAATGTTGCCTGCCTGTACTCTGACAGGAGGAAGATGGTGAAGGATGAGAATATAGGATGACCTTGTGAGCCCTCAAAGTAGCGTTTGTGAGCTCAGGTGAATTCATCAGACTCTTCGGAGCAGATGGAGTTTGCACAGCCCTGCTAGTAGTTCCTGAAGGTTCCTGCAGCTTTTCCAAGTTGAAACAGCTTAAGTCTGTGGTTAAGTTTCCAAATGAATCCCAACAAACAGGCTTTTTCCAAATGGATCGAATAGCACTTAATAAAACGTAGCTGTGTTATGGGTATGTGCTAGCCACGCACACATGGGAATGGATTCCAAGTGGTAAATGTTGTAGATCCTGTTTAAAAAGACACCCCCCCCCCTTTTTTTTCATTTGTTAAAGCTACTTAAAATACTTTTGGCAACCTTTTTCCTTATAATTGAACTCTGTCCAGAGGTGAGTTTTTAGGGGAAAGTTTGAAGCAAACTTATGTGCTATTTAATGTGGGTAGTAGGATGGAAAAATAGTAAAAATGAACTGTAGATTTCTCTGATTTTCTTGGAACTTCAAAGTGGCTGACCCGGTTGTTCATTTAAAATGTTCTCTCTTGGGCTAGAGTATAGATCTGGGAGATAATTCTACTTTGGCAATATTTTGGAAGTGTTACCATTGAAAGATGGGATTTATAATTTGCAGTCCACTTCTGTCTTTCCCTTAAAGAAATCATTTTTTCCATTAGAAGACCCAATTTTAAGTAGTCCTCACTTTTCAAGTCAGTGCATTCATGGAAATCCTATCTATCTATCTGTGTATGTGTGTGTGTGTGTGTGTGTGTGTGTGTGTATATATATATATATATGTGATGTGTATTATTTTTAAAGTCTTTATTGAATTTGTTACAATATTGCTTCTGTTTGATGTTTTACTTTTTCGGCTATGAGGCCTGTGAGATTTTAGCTCCCCGACCAGGGATTGAACCCACAGCCTCTGCACTGGAAGTCAAAGTCTCAACCACTGGACTACCAGGGAGGTCCCTGGAAATCCTGTTTTTTGAATGCCCATCAAACAGACACATCATGTTTCCCTATGGGAATAGCTGCTAGTACTTGGAGTGTACGCAGACATTGCTGTAAACATTTTATACTGTTAACTTAGTTCTCACGACAGCCTCATGAAGTAGATGCCATTATTCTAATTTTATATGTGATTTAAAAGAGACAGATTTAGTAACTTGTCTAGGGTTAAACAGCTAGTTAATGGGGACATCAGAATTTATTTAGGCAACTAGCAAAACTTGGTAATTCTACCCCTAAGATAATTGCCTCTCAAACACTGTTAAACTGTTATGGGTTTTTTAAAGTAAGGATTTACCAGCCAGATATGACCAAGAATGTATTGTAAAAGCAAAGACATGTTAGTTTTTTAAAACTTTTTATTTTGTTTTGGGGCATAGCCAATTACCCTAATTCTTCTCCCTGCAATGCAGGAGACCTTGGTTCGATCCCTGGGTTGGGAAGATCTGCTGAAGAAGGGATAGGCTACTCCCTCCAGTATTCTGGCCTGGAGAACTATACAGTCCATGGGGTTGCAAAGAGTTGGACATGACTGAGTGACTTTCACTTTCATAGCCAGTTAAGTGTTAACGATAGTTTCAGGTGAACAGTGAAGGGACTCAGCCGTACATATACATGTATCCATTCTCCTCCAAACTCCCCTCCCATTCAGGCTAGAACAGAGTACTATTTGCTATACAGTAGGTCCTTGTTGGTTATCTGTTTTAAATAAAGCAGTGTGTCCATCCCAAACTCCCCATCTATCCCTTCCCCCATCCTCCCCCCCACCATAGGTTCATTCTCTGAGAAAAAAAAAAAAAAAGTTAATTTATCTATTTAGTTATTCAATGTCAATAACTATAAAACTTAAAATAGAAAAATTCTCTCCTAAGGTAGTAATAGATGTATTAAGCAGATTTACTAGGCAAAAGCCTCAATCTCACCCACTGAAAGCAGGTACTTTTTCTGTGACCTAAATTTGACTGTGAATAATATGCTAATGAAAAAAAAATGTAATTAGATATTTACTTTTAAATCTGTGGTTTAGACTTTAGGAAGCCTTTTGTGGTTTGGATGGCCTAGTTTCTAAATAAGACTCCCAAGTAATGTACACCAGTGCTTTCTCTCACCTTCACTTTCGCAGAAGAGTGTAGGTCGTGGCTGGTGTGCCAGGCTGGCAGCTTTTCCAGCTGCCTTCTGGCTTCCGTAATATCTGTTGGAATGTCATCTATGTGTCTTATTGTTGTGGGATCCACTGGCCTGTGGCTTTGGCTGAAGGCAGGAAGTAGCTCCTTGCTTCTGGGTGAATCTGGCGAGGTTCTGAGGACCTGGGGGTGGGCAGCCATCACTCTGGGGCAGGGGTCCCCAGCCTCCAGGATCTAATGCCTGATGATCTGTGGTAGAGCTGATGTAATTGACAGAAATAAAGTGTACAATACATGTAATGTGCTTGAATCATCCTGAAACCACCCACACCCCCCAACTCCGGTCCATGGAAAAATTGTCTCCACTGGTGGCCACAAGGTTGGGGACCGCTGTCTGGGGTTAATGTGGAAGGTCCTTCTGAATCCTCCTCGTCTGTGTTAACACTAAATCCCCAGGACAATGAGTTTGGTTAAAGGGTCACAAAACAGAACCTTCAGTGGCAAAGGCTGTTAGCTTACTTTCTCTTTTCTCTCTCTCTCTGGGCCTTCTCCGTCTGCAGCACAAACCCTGGATCCTCGCAGTGTATGGGATGTGGGCCTGCCGCTGCGTGCTGGGGACCCAAGGCACCGCCATGGTTCTTATTCACACCACCATCTCCTTCTGTGTCGCTCAGTTCCGGTCTCAGTTCCTATCATGGCTGTGTTCTCTCTCTCTGCTCTCTACACTGAGACTGCAAGATGTGGAGGAAGTTAAGGTAAGACGCTCTGTTTTTTTTTTTTTAAAACCAACGGGAAGGAGAAAACCGGTTTTGCAATGCCATTATCCAGGTAGATGCCTTTGTTTTCAGATAAGAGTCAATCCAAGAACTGGGATGGGGCTCCCCCTCATGGCTGCAGAGGGTGTTGCATCCTGCAATCCTTTGTATCTGACTTTGTCTTAGCCCTCCAGACATGACTGAGGGACTAACGCACTTTAGCCCTTGGAGGCTGTCCAGGGCCTACTCTGTACCTTTTCTCCCAGTTTGGGTAAGCATGGATGGTGCCAGATGTCACAGGAACAAAAGGAAAAGGAAGCAATAATCCCCTTGTTGTTTACTCGCTAAGTCACGTCCGACTCTTTCTTGACCCCATGGACTGTAGCCCGGCAGGCTCCTCCGTCTGTGGGATTTCCCAGGCAAGAATACTGGCGTGTGTTGCCACTTTCTCCTCCAAGAATAATCCCCTATGCTTTTAATAAAAAATCATCTGTAAACTGCTGCAGAGTTTATAGGGAATTCTCGCATCTTTATTTCATCAGAAGCCCACGGTGGTCCCTAAAACAGATAAGGTAAGTATTTTCCTTGCACAGAAAATCTTGGGAAGCTTCTGATAGTCTTCCTTTAACCATGTGTTCCTGTGGCATTTTAACTTTTGTCCATTTGTTTACTCATTCATTGATTCATGTGATGGCAGTTAGAATTGGTGAGCCCTGGACTGGCACTGACGTGGGAAAGGACACAGCAAGAAGAATGAGCCGGTGGTTTTCTAATCTCTTCTATTCATTATGTGTCCTTCTCTTGAAACCGGAGGCAGTATTTAACCTCTGAGTCTCAATTTCATCATTTGGAAAATGAAGGTACGCGCTGCTCTGCCTCCCTCGTGGAGTTGTTCTGAGGACCTAACAAGATAATATGTTAAGCAATTTTGTAAAAATGGTAGCATTTTGAAAATTCAAGGTTTTTTTTTTTTTTTTTTTTGTTGTTGTTAGGCTCTCTTAATTTTTTTCACTCTCACCAGTAGACTGGCGTGAGTAGGTCAGGTGGCAGCTCTCTCCTAACAAAAGATACTTAACTTCCCAGAATGATTAAGCTACCTGATTATTTAAATAAGTGTGCTTAAAATCAGATTTGCGATAAAAATAAAAATAAAGCCACATCTAACTTTTGGGGGGTCTGGCAAGTATTCAAAACAGTCTCTGATTGTAATGATCATTTATTTGGGGACCACTAGCCTCAGTTATGGGCATGGGTGGTGAATAAATTATGTATGCTGGCGATGTGAAAACTGTTGCCAAAGAGGGGGAAGCACATGACCAGCAACAGGCTGCGCTGGGCTTCCGCACTTTCACACACGCAGTTTTCTTGATTTTTCTTGGTGGCTCCTGAAGTCTTGGACATGGAGTAGAAACTCTGTTCAGTACTTAATTTTTCTGTGTAAAGTCTTGAAAGACTCTCATGGGTCAAATGAACTACTCTGTCTTTTGTCCCAATTCCATTTTTTGTATCTATTTTCATCACCTGGTTTTCTCATTAAAAAACAATACATATATATTTTAGAAAATATGGAAAATGTAGAAAAATAGATTATAAAATGATCCATAATTTTACTCCCTCAGTAGTCTCAAGCTTTTATCACAGCTGCTTTTACTCTTTTGTTCTTCGCCTAGTTTTGTACATGCTTGTTATTTCTTATTTCATGCTGTCTTGTATACCTGTCTCCTGTGTGAGCATTCAGGTTCATTGAAGGCAGGGACTATTTCTTTTGATGATGTGTCTCTAAAGCTTGTTTGGAAAATAGTCCTCCGCTACATGTGAAGCCAAATTAATGACAGAGAGCCAGAGGAAAAATCTGTTGACATAAATCCCACGTGACGTTTACAGACACATCATTTTATTGTGCCTCGTGGGGATTACTCTTCTAACATTGATTTCCTGGCACACCTTTCTTGTGCACTTTACTCCTGTGCACCCCCCATCACCAGCGTCACCAGCTCAGCTCCACCTCAGATCATCGGGCATCGGATTCTCACAAGGAGTGAGCAGCCTCGGACCCTGGCACGCACCCTTCACAGCAGGGCTCGCGCCCCTGTGAATATCTGATGTCGCTGATCTGACAGCAGGCGGGGCTCAGGCGGTAACGGGAGCCGTGGGAAGTGGCTTGAAATACAGGTGAAGCTTCGCTAGTTCACCTGTCCTTCCCCTCCTGCTGTGTAGCCCGGTTCCTAAACTGGCCACGGAGCATCAGTGGCCTGTGGCCCAGGGGTTGGGGAGCCCTGTAGTAAGCTGTAGAATAGTGTAAACCTAGCTTTTATGTGCGAATGGATACCCAGCAAACTGTGTGACTCATTTTATAGCAAGGTTCCCTTTATTGCGGGGATCTGGACCTGAGCCCCCAGAGTCCCGAGATCTGCCTGGATAGGTCTCTCCGTGTCTTCAGAGTTGTGGAAGGGGCTGTCAGAGTCCCCCTCGGATGTAGCTAATCCCTGTGCTAGGCACGGGTGTGTCCCGCGGACGCGTATCTGGGAAAACCCTCGCCCGCTGTTGCATCAGGCTTAACGCGAAGCCGATGGCCGATGTTAGGGACACTCTTCTGCTCGTTGCTCGTTAACTGCTTGCTCTGATGATGCATGACGTTTACCAGCTGTCCGGTGGTCCTCGGCTCCCGGGGCGGGACAGCCGCTCTGCCCGTGGACGAGAGCTCCTGCCCCGGAGACTGGGTGGCGTCTGTCCGCGACACTCAAGGGCTGTTCTCTCCTTGTGACTCCGCAGAGAGGGTGGTGCACGACCGAGAACGAGTGCTACCTGCTGCAGTTCACGCTGGCCGTGCGCTGTCTGTGCTACACCAGCTTCAGCCTGGAGCTGTGCTGGCGGCCGCCGCCGGCCGAGCGGCCCTCCTACTCCCTGCCCTGGATGCTCGCCTACGTCTTCTACTACCCAGTCTTCCACAACGGGCCGGTCCTCAGCTTCCCGGAGTTCACCGCACAGGTAGAGCCTTTCGAGCACCGCACGGGCGTTCCTGCCGGGCTGCTTCTGTCCTTGTTGCTGTGATCGCTCCTGGGTCTTTTCACACTGTCGCTCAGTCGTGTCTGACTCTTTGCAACCCCATGGACGGTAGCCCGCCAGGCTCCTCTGTCCGCGGGATTCTCCGGGCAGGAATCCTGGAGTGGGTTGCCATTTCCTAGGATCTTCCTGACCCAGGGATTGAACCCGTGTCTCCTGCATTGGCAGGTGGGTTCTTTACCGTGGAGCCACCAGGAAGCCCATACTTGGTTGCCCACAAATGTACAACACACATTGTTGTCGTGAATTCTGACAAGAAGTGAAGCACTGTGGGGAGATAAGCCTCCGGATTAGGGTCGCCGTGTCTCTTGCATGTCAGCAGTAGGGGCCCCACCCAGATTCCCAGTGGACTGCGGCAGCCGGAAATAATTACTGGGCACAGCCGGGAGCTTGGGCGTGGGCATCCCAGGCAGGCCAGCCCCAGAGAAAGAAACCCGGGTTTTCATGGACTTACTGGGAAAATGGAGACACTGACTAAGCGGTTGGTTGGCAAATAGCTGGTGCCCTTTTATTTTCACAAACTGCTTCTGAAGTAGCTCTTCTGTGGCTGGGGGATTGTTCAGGGGGACCTGCGTGGGATGAGAGGGGGGTTGGAGGGGGTCTGAAGGCAGTGCAGTGGTGTGTCTTCAGGTCTGGGTGTCTCCTTCTGCCCAGGGCCGCGCCTGCCTCCTGGACAGCAGTCTTGTCCGAGGCTCATGGCAAGCTGCTTTCATCATTCCCACCTCATTTCCCCTCCTACTTTGGATTCCTTCCCTCATTCCACAGCCAGCCTCGTGGAAGATGTGGACTAGGTTAATTCACCCAAAGTGTGAGTAATCAGTGATGCCTAAAAACAGGGTTTCTCCAAGAATATTCCTGCCCCCACCCCCCCAACAGAAGAATCCTCATGGAGGTGAGAATAGTAAGTGCTTGCACGTGTGTGTGCAGGCACACACATGTATACACATGTGCACACACGGGGGGCCTGGACATGTTGAAGAGCAGGGCCAGCAGCACTGTTTCACATTTCTGGAGCGGGCACCCCGAAAGCTGCCCCCTGCACAAATAGGAGGGTGCTTAGAAATCCCTTATTTTGCCTTAAAAATTTCACATTGTATTCAAAACATTACATTTCTGCATTAAACAATAACTTAATGCTTAAAAATTGCCAGTTAAATCATTAAACATTTTTCCCCTCTGCAAATGTTTAAGGGAAATCTAGGCGGATGTATTGATATGTTTAGCATATGGTTTCTCATACTTCAATTTGGGTTACCTAGGAGCATTCTTTTGCCATGAAGGAATTTAAAATCCGTGTTTGAAAATCATGGTTGAAGTTGTTGTGTAAAAGCCAGAGGTGGTTTAGTGATGGCAGCTGATCTTCCAACTCAGTGATTCTTTTTTTTTCAAATTTTAAACTTTTTATTTTGTTTTGGGGTATAGCCGATTAATAATGCTCTGGTAGTTTCAGGTAAACAGTGAAGGGACTCAGCCATACATACACAGGTCATTCTCCCCCAGATCCGTCTCCCATCCAGGCTGCCGTGTAACACTGAGCAGAATTTCATGTGCTATGCAATAGGCCCTTGCTGGTTATCCATTTTGAATACAGCAGTGTGTACATGACCTTCCCAAAGTCCCTAACTATTCGTCCCCCTGTCCCCCAGCAACCATAAGTTTGTTTTCTAAGCCTGTGAGTCTCTTTCTGTTTTGTTAGTACATTTGTATCCTATCTTTTTAGATTCCACATAGAAGGGATGTCATATGATAATTTTCCTTCTCTGTCTGACTTACTTCACTCAGCATGACCATCATCTCTGGGTCCATCTGTGTCGCTGCACGTGGCCTTATTTCACTCTTTTCAATGGCTACCGGCTCAGTGATTCTTAGCGTGGGGTCCCTGGACCCGTGGTTGCAGCCTCACTTGGGAACTTGTCAGACATGCAGATTCTCAGGCCCTGCCCCAGACCTACTGAATCAGAAACCCAGGGGGCGGGGCCCCAGAGTGTGGTTCTGATGCTGAGAGGTGGAGAATCACTTTCCTGTTTTTTAGAAGAAGAAGGTGGGGGCCCCCCTTAGAATATCCAGGTAGGATAGGCCCAGTGTAGGGTGGGTTCAGTTCATCCACATTTTGTCTCTTTCACAACCTCCTTGTTGTTGGAGAAGAAAATGGCAACCCACTCCAGGAATCTTGCCTGGGAAATCCTGCGGACAGAGGAGCCTGGGGGCTACAGTATATGGGGTCGCAGAGAGTCCGAGGCGACCGAGTGTGCACACGCGGCATGGCCATTGTAAGTTTTAAATTTTAACATTGCAGTCAGTAGCTTTTGGGCTTAATATCCACAGCACATCCTCACCCTTCTCTTGAAGACAGATAATAATTCTCAGAGAAACACAGACTAAACCCATTAAGAGGAAACAAATTATTTTCCAAACCGCCTCTTATCCATTAAGGAGCTTATCCCTGTGGGATCTGTACTTCACTATTTGGCAGATCACCATTCTTTTTAGTTCTTGTCTCCTCCTTTCTGACTGTCCCCTGTAGTCTGGAGGGAATTTGAGAGGTGGGTTGCAGGGTCCTGAATCTGTCACAACAGAGACGAGCTCTGAGAGCATCGCTCCCCTGAATCCTTAGCCACAGGCTCTCATTCTCTTGAGTTTCTGCCAGTAGGGACTCAGGTATGGAGACTCTGGGCTGCCTCTGTCTATTCTTTCTCTCTTTTCTTTTAAATCCCTTTCAAAATAGTAGCAGTTGCCGAAAGCAGAAACGCAAAGAGGCAGATTGAAGCCTTTCTCTGTATTCTGGGAGGATTCCTGGAAAAGTCAGCTTAGAAATGGCAAGATGTTTAATAAGCTACAGGGCAAGAAAAAGACAAGTGATTTCTGTGGTTGCTGGGGGTGTTTATGGGGACTCAACTCCTATGAGAAAAACGGGTCTAAAAGGAGAGCAGTTAAACTGCTAAGGAGCTGACCTCATAGAGTGAAAGGATTCCGTCAGAGACGCCGGGAGGGGAAAGACTGGGAGAGGATGGAAGAAAGCTGGCCCGCAGAGCTGGTAAGCAAGGTACGCTCTGAACAAGTGCTCCTGCGAATGAGTAAACGTCACAGGAAACAGTGGAGTTGAGATTTTGGTCCTTGGCCTCTGAGGCCAGCGCGCCCAGGCTCTGAAGGACAGAGGGGACTTGCCACCAGGGGGCAGCAGAGCCTCACTGTGGAAACCCACTCAGCTCCGCAAACCACCGTGGTTGAAAGGAGAGCCTTAGGTCCACCCGAGGAGACTTCTTTCGCTGTTTTTTGTTTCCTTTAGTGTGTAATACATGCCCAAGGTGAAGCAAGCATAGAAGGGGTGCCTCTGTAATGCATGGCGTGTGATATGTGTACGCATCAATCACCAACAGGGGAAACTGGGCCGGTCAGCAGGCCCCAGTGTTAACTCGAAGGCCATCTCTGATGGCATCTGGAGTCTCAGAAACATGGGCCCCGTTTGGTTTCTCCCAGGGGTCTGTGGAACTCAGATACTGAGTCAGGGGTGAGGTGGGGGACAGTGTGGGGGTGTCTAGGGAAAGACAGGAAATGCTGTTTATTTGCTGAGCTTGGAGCCTGGGGCCACCCCGACCTACTCTGAGCAGGCTGACTCCTGCCGTGAGGGGCTGCTGTGTGTGTTGGGGGGCACTGGGGGGACTTTCCTTGCTGAGGGCTGTGCTCCTGCCCCAAGGGGAAGAAAGTGAAAGTCGCTCAGTCGTGTCCGACTCTTTGCGACCCCACAGAGTATACAGTCCATGGAATTCTCCAGACCAGAATACTGGAGTGGGTAGCCTTTCCCTTCTCCAGGGGATCTTCCCATCCAGGGATTGAGCCCAGGTCTCCTACAGTGCAGGTGGATTCTTTACCAGCTGAGGTACCAGGGAAGCCCAAGATTACTGGAGTGGGTAGCCTATCCCTTCTCCAGAGGATTGTCCCAACCCAGGAATTGAACCAGAATGTCCTGCATTGCAGGCAGATTCCTTACCAACTGAGCTATGAGGGAAGCCCCCAGCGAAAGTCAGTGCTTAAATAGGGAACATGGTTGATGGTTAAGAGCAAAACTCCGGAGCCTGGCCCTTTAGTTACAGGGTTTGAATCCCTGCCCTGCTTTGGCTTGAGTGCATTTGGTGAGTTCCTCACCTTATTTGTGACTGCATTTCCTTTTATCAGTATGATGGAAAAAATAACACCCCCTAGATTGGAGAAGGCAATGGCAACCAACTCCAGTACTCTTGCCTGGAAAATCCCATGGACAGAGGAGCCTGGTGGGCTGCAGTCCATGGGGTCGCTGAGGGTCAGACATGACTGAGCGACTTCACTTTCACTTTTCACTTTCATGCGTTGGAGAAGGAAATGGCAACCCACTCCAGTGTTTTTACCTTGATAATCCCAGGGATGGGGGAGCCTGATGGGCTGCTATCTCTGGGGTCGCCCAGAGTCGGACATGACTGAAGCGACTTAGCAGCAGATAGGATTGTTGTAAGGACTAAATGATTTCGTCTGGGTAACGTGGCTTGACGTGTTGTATACCCTGTTATTGTCATTACTGTTATCCAAAACTGAGTGTCATTTATGGAGTATGTTGTTGGAGGAGGTCACTGAAAGGCTGGGATCACTGGTTAACCCACGGTCTGGACCTGGGCAGTCAGGGGCTCCTCACCCCTCCCCTGCCCTTGGAATGTACTTTCCGCCCACGATTCCCAGGCTGGGAGCCATTTCTGGGGCATAGCTTTGACCTTGAGAGAGGAAGGTGTCATTGAGACCATCTGAACTGCCAACGTGACTAGACCCAGAAAAGGCCTCTGTTTCAACTTCAAAATTCTGCCGGTGGATGCAGAGATCTGCTGGTGCTGTGGAGCCCACGACGAGGCCTGCCTGTCAGCTCCCTGGGTATGCTCATTGGAAAGACTGATGTTGAAGCTGAAACTGCAATACTTTGGCCACCTGATGCAAAGAGCTGACTCATTGGAAAAGCCCCTGATGCTGAGAAAGATTGAGGGCAGGAGGAGAAGGGGATCACAGAGATGAGAGGGTGGCATGACCGACCCTATGGACATGAGTCTGAGTGAACTCCGGGAGTTGGTGATGGACAGGGAGACCTGGCATGCTGCGGTTCATGGGGTTGCAGGGAGTCGGACACTACTGAGCGACTGAACTGAACTGAACTGTCCCCTGGGAACCAGGGGCTGGTTTCAGGTCTCACCTAGGGAGGCTCCCACAGGTGAGAACTCAGATCTGTTTATGCCAGACCCGCGGCCCTGGGGGTCCGGGCTGGTAGGTGAGGGCGGCAGTGGGGGCCATTCTGGGCACGATTCTGGGCAGGGGCCATGCCAGGCCTGAGAGGAGGTCAGCGGAGGAGAGATGCAGGCAGTGGCTACAGGGGCGGGCCCAGTCCCTGAGCGACCAGGGCTGGCAGGCACTGTCCCAGGCAGACCACGCAGGGTTTGGGGTAGGCTCCAGAAGGCACCTGCGGTGATGCTAACCATGAGGAGGAATACTCGCTGAGCACTCACCCCGACCAGGCTTTCCGTGTTCTAACATGTTTCGTCCTAGCAACAGCCCAAGGAGTAAGACACTGTTGTTATTCCCACTTCACAGACGGTAACACGGAGGCAAAGAGAGGCTAATGGAGTGCCTGTTGGGGTTGGGGGAATAAAGACTGGAGCCTACTTGCCAGCTCGGTGACCCTCACAGGAATTAGAGTGAGGATGCAGTGTGACGTGTTGGGCGTGCGGGTCTGGACACTCAAGCTGGCCAGGCCAGGTCCCAGTCCTGCAGCCGCTACCCCGACTTCAGGCTCCATTCGCTGTTCTGGCAGAGACCAATGGGTACCACCTGCCTTGGTCTGGATGCAGTGAGGGTCTGACTAGGGAATCATTTACTGGGGAAGGGGTATGGCCTGAGCTTGTGGGCTGGAGAGAAACGCCCTCGTTAATATAAAGCAGCAAGACTTGGGCCACAGTGCCCTGGAGCCAAGTGCAGAGGCTGGAGCGGGGGTGACTCTGTTGAACAGCTGTGTCTGGGGAAGGCTTCTCTGTGCTCTCTAATGTGGGTATTATTCATGTGTGAGAGAACTTTTCAGCTTTGAGAACTGTCACCTTGAATCATTAGAATATCTCTGAAAGGCTTTGATATTCCTTTTTATGCAATTTGCATGAAATGAGCTTTTAAAATGTAATGTGTTTTACAATGCACTTTGCAGATGAGTTAATGTGTGTTTTTTCGTGGAGTCTTCACTAAAAATTCCCATTGGCTGCAGTTTCCAGTGGTCTTAGGGTTGGCACTGCCCTCGGTTTAAAACATCTTCGGCGAAATGCTTTGCTTGCCGAAGTTGAATAATGAGCAGCCCTGCTCATTAGGCGAGCTGTGTGTGGTGTGTCTTTTCTTCCTGCTGGATCAACAAGGGACAGATACAGTTTTTTAAATAAAAGGGAGTCAACTAGATGGAAGGTATACAGGGGTTGTAATAATGACACGACTCTAAAGAAAAGCTGATAATCCATTCTTTTTAAAGTAAAAACAAATAGAGTGAAAAACTGGGTTGTTTTCCTTCTGCTGCATTTGCTGGTGCAATTAAGGAATAGACATTTCTCATTCTCTGACTGGGGAGGCATCCGGCATCAAAAAGGCAGCACCGCAGAGAAAAGTCCAGCCCCTCTGGTCCGGGGTGCCACATAATTATGCCTTTCTCGGCCTGGGGAGGAAGCAGGGCCCTGGGGAGGGTAGGTAAGTCATTAGCTGGAAGCCAGTCAGGCACACACGCACCTTGTGTTTCTTCCTGATTACAGATCTTCGGGTCCCTTTAGATGGTGCCTTGTGTGGGGAAGGAAAGGAGGGCCTGTGGGCTGCACGTGGTCGCCTGAGCTGCAGGCGATTGGCCAGACTTACCTTCCCGATCGCCTGGCGGGGCCCTTTGTCCTGATCCGGCAGAGGCTCTCCTGTCTCTTCTCTGCTCCCGGGGACAGGGCTGCACACCCAGTGATGCCCTGTGGCCTCAGGTGCAGGTCTGGTCCTCAGGGGACCTGAGCTGGGGCTTAGCTGTCTGCTTGTGGGCCTGCAGGTCAGGTGCACCGTTGCTTATTTAGAAGCTGGAGACAGTTGTGCAAAGATGGTCTTTGGTCAGTTCTGCTTGTGTGTTGTTACCATGTTCAATCAGGGAAGCTGCTTTCCTCCGAAAGTCTGGCACCAAGAAAGGCCCTGCCCACTGGCCTGGGGTGGAGTTCGGTGCCTCTTGGGTCTTGGCTCAGCTGATTGCCTTGGTGTGAACTGTTCTAGCTGCCACAGACTGATGGACACTCTGTTCGTCATTATTTCTTCATTTACTGATGCTCAATAAGTCCAAATGCGTTTGCTTTGTTAGACAGTATTTGGTTTTCTCTTTCTTACTCCACTCTGTATGACAGGCTGTATGTCCATCTGTGTCTCTTCAAAGGACCCAATTTTGTTCTTTTTAATGGCTAAATAATATTCCATTGTGTAATATATGTACCATTTCTTTTTTTATCCATCCATCTGTTGATGGATATCTAGGTTGCTTCCATGGCTATTGTAAATAGTGCTGCAATGAATATTGGGGTGTATGTGTCTTTTTGAATTTTGAGCTATAAAAGGATTGATTATGAACAAAGGGCAAATTAGCATATAGCTAAGAAAATCTCTGAGTGAGGTGGGAAGGTAGTTGTTTCGTCACTAAGTTGTGTCTGACTCTCTGCAATCCCGTGGACAATAGCCCACCAGGCTCCTCTTTCCGTGCGTTTTTCCAGGCAAGAATACTGGAGTAGGTTGTTATTTCCTTCTGCAGGGGATCTTCCCGACCCAGGGATTGAACCTGAGTCTCTGGAATGGCAAGTGGGTTCTTTACCACTGAGGCGCCAGGGAAGCCCCAAAGTGGGACAGTAAGGAGAAATAAAGATGGGGCTGGCGCAGAAGAGAGGGAGGCAGGCCTTCTCGTCGAGGATGCCGCGCTTCCAAAGCATTTTTGACAAGAAGGGTGCGGAAGGAGAGCGCTTGTCTCTCTAGTGGAGAGGACCAATGCCTTCACGCTATTGGAAACTTGCTTACTTTCCCCCTCGTTACACAAATAGTAACAGTTTAACTGAAGACCCTTACCATCCAAAGATTGCCATCACTGCTGCCGTGGTGGTGTCTCTCTCTTTCTCTCCAGCCTTTCATGATTTATGCAGATTGGTATCAAAAAATAGTGTTTTTGTGACTATGTACAATTGAGGTGCGCTCATACATGTGACCAAGCCCCAAACCCCAACTGTTGGACCTTTGCGTGATTTCCTTTTTCTTCTCAAGTAATGCAGACCCGAGGGATCAGGCAGGTCGGGGGTCTCTTAACTGAGGATTTTGCCATCCACTGGCTCTCTGATCCTCTGCTGTGGGCTTTGTAGGGTCTCACAGAGCAGGCACGCTTGAAGTAAGGATTCAGATGAAAACCACCCTTAGTTATTCCTGGAGAAGGGAGAGGGGTGGGGGGCGTTGCGTTGGGTGTGGCTGTAATTACAGTGAGCTGTGATCCGTGCCAGACTGCAAACAGAGGCTTAGCTCCCTGGATAACCTCGCCAGCCAGCACATCCCTTGGCAAGCCTGGTGGCATGGGTCTTTCAAAGCAGTTATTAATACTTTCGTTTCCTAACACGTTATCTTGGAGAAGGCAATGGCAACCCACTCCAGTACTCTTGCCTGGAAACTCCCTTGGGCGGAGGAGCCTGGTAGGCTAAAGTCCATGGGGTTGCGGAGAGTTGGACATGACTGAGCGACTTCACTTTCACTTTTCACTTTCCTGCATTGGAGAAGGAAATGGCAACCCACTCCAGTGTTCTTGCCTGGAGAATCCCAGGGAAGGGGGAGCCTGGTGGGCTGCCGTCTATGGGTCGCACAGAGTCGGACACGACTGAAGTGACTTAGCAGCAGCAACACGTTATCTTTCTCAGGTGAGCTGAAGAAAACGAAAGGAAAAAGGAAATTCCTGTAGTTTGATTGGCTTATGTTAAAAAAGTTAAACCAACAGCTTTCCTGGGTGTAGCTAACCCAGCAGATGACAAAAGGGTGAAAGCCATCCACGCAGGTGATTGCAGTTTCACTGTGCCAGCCCGAATTTCTTGGTCTGGCTTCTTGCTGGAAGAGGACAGTTTGAGACCGTGGTAGACTATGTGCTCAAGAATGGAATAAAAATGAATTCCCGGGAGCGCAGGTCACCCGTCACCTCTCAGGGCTGTGCCTGCAGCCTCTCCTGGCTGCAGTGGGACGCGGTGTGCCCTGACGGTTAGAGGAGAGGAGAAGTCAGAGAAGCCTGCCCAGATCTCTTTCCCCAGGGCTGGGCCTCCCTCGTCTTTGTGGTGTCTGGAGCCATACTTGTCAAAGGCTGAGTCGAGCCCATATCCTCTGCCCGCCAACGTGCGCAGATAGAAGTTCGCAATTAAGGCATCCACTTCCGCTCTGCATTTCAAGGCAGCCTTCAGCCTAATAAAATCATGGCAGTTTAACATCCAGAAAACTTATATATGCTCTCTTGGTTTTTTGTTTGTTTGCTTTGCCTTTTTTTTCGATTGCACCGGGTCTTCACTGCGGCATAAAGGATCTAAATTCCCTGATTGTGGATCACACTAGGGCCCCCGGCACTGGGAGTGCAGAGTCTTAGCCACTAAACTATCAAGGAAGTCTCTCTGTTGTTTTTGTGTGTTGGTCTAGGATACATCAGGAATTGCCCTCTGCCCTGGATTTTTGCAGGGCTGCTGCTGGGGTGAAGGGTGCAGAACCCCTTCTTGGTTCTCGGCGTTGAGCTAGCTTGCGGCCACCACAAGCTATATTTTTACTCTGGGACAGAGTATTCTAACTCGGATGTGACTTTTAAAAAGCTTTAATTGAAATATAATTTGATTTACAGTGTTGGCAGTAGTTTCAGATATACAGCAAAGTGATTCAGTTGTTTGTGTTTAGTCACTTCAGTTATGTCCAACTCTTTGTGACCCCGTGGACTGTGGCCCGCCGGGCTCCCCTGTCCATGGGATTTTCCAGGCAAGAACGCTGGAGTGGGTTGCCATGCCCTCCTGCAGGGGATCTTCCCCCCCTCCAGGGATCAAATCCACGTCTCTACGGACTTCCCTGGTGGCTCAGAGGTTAAAGCGTTTGCCTCCAATGTGGGAGACCTGGGTTCGATACCTGGGTTGGGAAGATCCCCTGGAGAAGGAAATGGCAATCCACTCCAGTATTCTTGCCTGGAGAATCCCATGGACAGAGAAGCCTAGTAGGTTACAGTCCACGGGGTCGCAAAGAGTCGGACACGACTGAGTGACTTCACCTCACCTCATGTCTCCTGTACTGGCAGGTGGGTTCTTACCACTAGCTGTCTATTTGTTTACTCTTTATAAGATTCTTTTCCTTTATAGGTTATTGCAAGATATTGAATATAGTTCTCTGTGCTATACAGTAGGTCCTTGTCTGTTATCTATTTTACATATAGTAGTGTGTGTCTGTTAATCCCAAACTGTTAATTTATCTGCCTCCCCCCGTCCCGCTTTCCCCTTTGGTAACCATAAGCCTGGCTTCTATGTCTGTGAGTCTGTTTCTGTTTTCTAAATAAGTTCATTTGTATCATTTTTTAAGATTGCACGTATATGTGATGTCATATGAGATTTGTCGGACATGATTCTTTTCACCCAGGGGCACTGAGTGTTCCCAAGGCAAACTAAGCCAACCCTCCATTCGGAGATAACAGCGATAATGAGAAGTTATGAAAAACGTTGTCTGGGGGACTCTGAAAGGTTCTAAAAATGGAGGCGCCATCCAATGACTTCTCTCGTTTCCCCTTTAGATGCAGCAGCAGGAGCAGAGCTCGCCGAAGACCAGCCTTTCCATCCTTGCCTTGGGGCTGGGCCGTCTCCTCTTCTACTGGTGGCTGGCAGAGCTGATGGTGCATCTCATGTACATGCATGCCATCTGCAGCAGTGCCCCCCTCCTGAGGGCCGTCTCGAGCTGGACCTTAGGTAACTGGAGAGATCACCGGCGGTAGAAAGAGCGTCAGGAGCGAGCTTCACGGGGAAGCTGGTCAGAGAGCAGACAGGGGTGTGGTTGCCTTCAGCAAACCCTGTACTTTTTAACCATGCCCTTCTTGTGGCCACGATGACACATGCGTGAAGTGGCTGACAGAGGTTAAGGCCAGGTTTGTGGGCTGGGAGCCAAGGATGATAGCAGCCCCTCCTCCTGATGGAATTCCTGCTAAGCTCAGCTGGGTCTGCATCTTCCTGGTGTGGCCAGCGTTGCGCTTGACAGGAGTCCCTGCTAAGAGCTGGTGCTGTAAGACCGAGTTCTGTGGTCATCCTTGTTTTCGTGTACGATGTAAAGGAGAGTATAAAGCTTCAGAGTCAGACAGATACAGGCTTTATTTTCAAATTGAAGTGTGGTTGATTTAAATGTTGTATTAGTTTCAGGTGTATAGCAAAGTGATTTGGTTGTACATGTGTGTGTGTGTGTGTGTGTGTGTGTGCACGCGCGCGCGTGAGCACGCGCGCTCTGTGCTTAGTTGCTCAGTCGCGTCCGACTCTTTGTAACCAGGCTCTTCTGTCCATGGGGATTCCCCAGGCAAGAATACTGGAGTAGGTTGCCATGTTCTCCTCCAGGGGATCTTCCTGACCTAGGAATCAAACCCAGGTCTCCCGCATTGCAGGCAGATTCTTTACTGACTGAGCCACCAGGGAAGCTCATATGTGTATATATACACTCACACACGTGTGTGTACGTGTAGATAAATTCTTTTTCAGATTCTTTTCACTTACAGGTTATTATGAATATTGGGTATAGTTCCCGGTAGATCCTTGTTGATCATCTGCTTTATGTGTAGCAGTGTGTGTCTGTTAATCCCAAACTGCTAATTTATCCCTCCCCTCAATTTTCCCTTTGGTAACTCTAAGTTTGTTTTCTATGTCTGTGAGTGTATTCCTATTTTGTCAAAAGTTCATTGGCATCATTTTTTAGACTGCACATATAGGTGATATTGGACTTCCCTGGTGGCTCAGTTGATAAGGAATCCGCCTGCAATGCGGAAGATCCCGGTTCAGTTTCCTGGGTCAGGAAGATCCCCTGGAGAAGGGATAGGCTACCCACTCCAGTATTCTTGGGCTTCCCTGGTGGCTCAGGGGTTAAAGCATCTGCCTCCGATGTGGGAGACCTGGGTTCGATCCCTGGGTCGGGAAGATCCTCTGGAGAAGGAAATGGCAACCCACTCCAGTATTCTTGCCTGGAGAATCCCATGGACGGAGGAGCCTAGTAGGCTACAGTCCACGGGGTCGCAAAGAGTCGGACACGACTGAGCAACTTTACCTTCACCTTCATCTTCACAGTCAGCTATAGGTTTGAACCTTGGCTCTATCAGCCACTAGTGGGCAGCCTTTGACAGTTTGCTGCAACTCTCTGCATCTTCACCTGTTCAATGAGCAGACTCACCTTTGCAGGATTGTTTGGAAGGTTAGGTGAAACCATGTCTGGTAGATAGAATTAATGGTACATGCTCATGTAGGCCCCTCTGTTGGCCCTTATTTCTTATCTACCCATTTCTTTTGAAGGAGGGCATGGCAACCCATTCCAGTATTCTTGCCTGGAGAACCCCCATGGACAGAGGAGCCTGGCAGGCTACAGTCCATGGGGTCGCAAAGAGTTGGACACGACTGAGTGACTAAGCACAGCACGCATTTCTTTATATCTGCACGTAGGTGGGGTGGAGGTCTTATTTCCTCAGCAGGACACCCTATTAAGTCTCTAGTATAAGACTTCTCTGTGTAATGCCACTGTTCTTTATTCCTCTGGCAAAAACAGCAGAGAACATGCTCCTTTCTGAACAAAATCTCCCGTTTCTTTGTTTGTGTTCCTTTCAAGAGCTTCTGTGGTGGCTGAATTCAGCTGTGTGGTCTGACCTCCAGCCTGGGGCTCCGATGGGAAATGGGTGATCTTCCGGTCAGATTAAGCTGCTCTCTGCCGGGGGCAAGAGTAATGGCCTGACTCCTTATCTATTTGGTGATTTATAGATTTTTTTTTTTAAGAGAAGTCTTGATTGCCCTTCTTATAACATAGGCTTAATCAGAATGTTTTCAAGGAAGATGCCTTTCAGGACTGGGAGAATGCTGAGTTGTTTTAATGAAAGTCTCTTCTTCCCAAAGAAAATCTTTTTTTTCATAGTTGGAAGTAACTAATAATCTAAGGCTTTAATGATACACTTAGGCAAACAAAATAGGATTAAATGATGGCTTGTGCTAAATCAGATTCCAGTTGTACTGCATCCAAATTAGGAGATTATCCCTTTGGATGATTTTAACTATGAAAACTGGATAGCACAACTCGAAATGGTGCTTGAATAGTAAGGAAGAGCTGTTGTCTCAGACAGCTAGTACTCTGAAGGTCAATGCTAAGGGTGCTAACTCCAGTGACTAAGAAAAGTCATCAGTGATCCATCTGGGCACTTATCACTCAACTGAAGAGCTAGCCACAATCCTACAAGTCCTTAGTTTGTACCCACAATTCCATCACTTTTCACCCCCCTCCACAAGGTAACCTGATCTTAGGGTTTATCTTTCCTTTTTTTTTAAATAAAAAAATTTTTTATTCTTAGGGCCACTTTAGGATTAGAGCGAAACTGATGGCTCAGTGCAGGAATTTCCCGTCTGTCCCCTGACCCGCACGTGCACAGCCTCCTGCAGTATCAGTGTTCCCCGTACACGTTACCGGTGATGAACGTACAGCGACACGCCATCGCCCAGAGTCCCTCTGTATATTAGAACTGACTCAGTGTTATACAGTCCGCGGGCTGTGCCGGATGTGTCCACCGCTCTGATACACGCAGAGGAGTTTCACAGCCCTGACAATCCCCAGCGCTCTGTTCATCGCTCCCTCCCCTTTAATCCTCGGCAACGCTGATCTTTTTAATGTCTCCATACTTTTACCTTTTCCAGAATGTTGTGTAGTTGGAATCATACAGTATGTAGCTTTTTCAGGTTGATATCTCTCAGTAATAAGCAACTCAGGGCTCCTTCATGTCTTTTTATGGTTTGATAGCTCATTTAATTTTAATGCTGAATAATATTATCTGGATGTACCAGCGTTTATCTGTTTGCCTAGTGAAGTATGTCTCAGTTGATTCTAAGCTTCGCGGTTATGAATAAATTTGCTACAAACATCCACATACAGGTTTTTATGTGCCTGTAAGTTTTCAAGTCCTTTGAGTAAATACCAATAAATAACCACAATGGCTTGATTTTATGGTAAGAATATGTTTATTTTTGTAAGAAACTGACAAACTGGCGTTTTTTTTTTCCCAAACTAGCTTTTTTTTTTTTTTTAGTTTTCCAAAGTGGTTGTATCATTTTGTGTTCTTACCAGCAAAGCATGAGAGCCTGTTTCACATACTTGTCGGTATTTGGTGTTGTCAGTATTTTGGATTGTGGCCGTTCTAATAGCTGTGTAGCAGTATCTTATTGTTGCTTTAATTTGCAATTCTCTAGTAACATGATGTAGAACATCTTCTCATATGCTTATTTGCTCTCTGCATATCTTCTTTGGTGAGCTGTCTGTTCAGGTCTTTGCCCATTTTTAAATTGGATTGTTGCTTTTTTAATTGTTGAGTTTTTAAATTATTATTATTATTATTTTTTTATTTTTTTACTTTACAATACTGTATTGGTTTTGCCATACATTGACATGAATCCACCACAGGTGTACATGAGTTCCCAACCCTGAACCCTCCTCCCACCTCCCTCCCCATATCATCTCTCTGGGTCATCCCAGTGCACCAGCCCCAAGCATCCTGTATTCTGTATTGAACCTAGACTAGTGATTCATTTCTTACATGATAGTATACATGTTTCCATGCCATTCTCCCAAATCATCCCACCCTCTCCCTCTCCCACAGAGTCCAAAAGTCTGTTCTTTACATCTGTGTCTCTTTTGCTGTCTCGCATACAGGGTTATCATTGCCATCTTTCTAAATTTCATATATATGTGTTAGTATACTGTATTGGTGCTTTTCTTTCTGGCTTTTCCTTTCTGACACTCTGTATAATTGGCTCCAGTTTCATCCACCTCATTAGAACTGATTCAAATGTAGTTTTAATGGTTCTTTGTATATCTTAGAGGCCAATCCTTTATCAGATATCTCTTTTCAAATATTTTCTCCGAGTCTGTGGCTTATCTTCTCATTTTCTTGACAGTGACTTTAACAGAGCAAAGTTTTAATTTTTATAAAGTCTAGCTTATCAGTATTTCCTTCATGGATCTTGCATTTGGTGTTATATCTTAAAAAGTCACCACCATGTCTGAGGTCACCTAGGCTTTCTCCTGTGTTATCATCCAAGAGTTTTATAGTTGTGTGTTTTATGTTTAGGTCTATGAGCTATTTCAAGTTAATTTTTGTGACGGGTGTAAGAAATTAGACATGAATTTCTTCCAGCACCATTTGTTAAAAACACTATCTTTGCCCTATTGTGTTGTCTTTGCTCCTTTATCAAAGATCGATTGACTGTATTTATATTGATGAGTCTATTTCTGGGCTCTCTACTTGGTTCCATTGATCTTTTTGTTTATTCTTTCACCAGTATCACACTGTCTTGATTAATGTAGCTTTAAAGTAAGTCTTGAAAGTAAAGTAAGTTTTGAAAGTAAGGCAGATAGGTGCAGGCCTTCACTTCTCATCTTTTCTTCCAATGCACGTAGATTATTCTGGGTCTTCTGCCTCTGCATATAAACTTTAGAATCAGTTTGTTGATATCCAGAAAATAGCTTGCTAGGATTTTTATTTGGATTTTATTTGAATTTTTATTTGAATCTATAGATGGAGTATGGAAGAATTAATAACTTGATATTGTGAGCTTTTCTTTCCATGAACTGGCTATTTATTTAGTTTTTCTTCAATTTCTTTTTCTTCAGATTTCAGTTTTTCTTCAGACTTTTATAGTTTTCCTCATATATAACTTGCATATATTTTCTCATATTTATACCTAAATATTTTTTGGTATTAATGTAAATAGTACTATGTTTTTAGTTTCAAATTCTATTTGTTTATTGTCAGTAAATAGGAAAATGATTGACTTTAATATATTAACCTTGTCTTCTGTAACCTTTCTACAGTCTCTTATTCCAGGAGATTTTTTTGTTGTTGTTGTAATTGTTTCTTTGGGATTTTCTACATCGACACTCATGTCATCTTTAAGCAAAAGTAATTTCTTCCTTCCAAAAAAATATAGGACTTCCAGTATTATATGGAAGAGGAATGGTGAGAAGAGGCAGCCTTGCCTTCTTCCTGATTTTCACTATCAAGTATGATGTTTTTAATTCAGTCTCAAACTAGAAAGCTTCTATTTTCTTGCCATTAAGTAGTATTTAAGCTGTAGGTTTTTTGTAGATTTTTTTTTTACTAAGTTGAGGAAGTTCCTTTCTATTCCTAGTTTGCTCAGAGTTTTTTTTTTTATCATGAATGGGTGTTGGATTTTGTCAAATGCTTCTTTCTTGCATATATTGATATTACCCATTTTTTCTTCTCTAGCTTGTTGATGTGATGGATTGCGTTAACTGATTTTCAGATGTTGAATCAGTCCTGCATACTTGGATAAATCTCATTTTTCATGGTGTATAATTGTTTTTATATATTGATGGATTGATTTGCTAATATTTTGTTGAGAATTTTTGCGTGTGTGTTCATGAGAGATATTGATATGTAGTTTTCTTGTAATATTCCGTTCAGTCGCCCAGTCATGTCCAACTCTTTGTGACCCCAGTGTATCCTTAAGTGTCGTCCTAAAGGAAATGAAGGAGACAAGCCTTTAGGCCCACCTGTCCTTTAGCCACTGGATGTGGGCTCTGTCAGAAAGGGGTGTGACCTTGGATGAGGCAGGTTTCTCGAGGAGGCGGTCGCCAAAGCAGCTAACAGCTGAGAGTTTTTCTGGTCACATTTCCGTCGACTGGGATAACAAGCTCTTCCTTCCTGGAGGAAGATCTGATTAGGACAGCATGGTTTCCACCACAGCAGTTTTCCGTGGAAGTGTCCCCTTGGTTGCTCAGAGCCTTGCTTTCAATAGCTGCTTCTTTCTAGGTGATTGCACACAATTATGATTTGATTAGCCGTTTCAACATGGTGCGCGGAACTTCCAGAGTCTCGCTGATTATTACTAGCTGGATTTTTACTGCCTTAAGCCTCCAGGAATCTGGATAATCAAGATTTCCTAGCTTTCCCCTCTAGTATCTGCTTCTTAATCAGGCAGTTTCTTCCTTGGAAGTAGCAAAAAACCACCTTTGGATGATTGATGCAGAAAATCAAATGCCTTCAAAGGGAAATGGGTAGGTAGGTAGTTCACAGAATCACAGGGAGGGCCGGACGCCTGAATTCGGGGCAGGCGGCCAGGAATCCAAGCCCAGATTATGCCCCCGAGCTGCTCCGGGAGGGGGCCACTGCCCTCGGCCCGGCCTCTGCAGGCGCCGCTCTCTGCACCCCGAGCTGTCCACGTCGGCCCTGGCCTTGGGGTGCCACCAGAGTGTCCCTGTCTAAAGGGCAGAGCCTAAGGGGAGTGCAGGGGAGTCTGGGGAGGCAAGTGTCCGGCAGAGTCTACTTTTCTAGTAGGAGGAAGATTGGACCCACGACAAGGACTTGTCAGATGGGGAATTAATTCCCCGAACACAGCAGGATAGATGCTGGGCCTCTCTAAGCCTTCCCGGGAGCCTTCTGTCCTGTCTCCAGCTGGGTTTGTTGATTTCCAGGCCTGCTGCTTAACTGCTATCCAGGGAAATTCCTTTCTTCGTTATCCTGGGGATTCCTTTTGATTCTTGTGTGTGTTGGAGGCTTGTTCCCTGGCATACACGTATTCTTTTAGTTGCTCCCCCTGTTTGACAAAGTATGTCCCCCAGTAACCTTTCTGAAAGAATATGCAGGGGAGGTCAGTTTGGGATTTCCTACATGTCGGAGATGATTTTATTCTGCCCTCTTCATGCTCTTTAAAAGGTGGTGAGGTGTGGTCCTCATGGTTGGAAATCATTTTTCCTCCCCAGCTTTTTGAGTATATTGCCCCGTGATCTTCCGGCTTGTGGTGCTGCAGTTGAGTCTGATGTCATTCATTTTCTGCATCTTTGGTATGAAATTTGACTTTTGAGCCTCCTTTCTGGGAGCTTTTAAAGTCTTCTCTTTGTCCGGGTGTTCTTAGTCACCCAGTTGTGCCCGACTCTCTGCGACCCCATGGCCTGTAGCCCGCCAGGCTCCCCTCTCCAAGGGATTCTTCAGCCAAGAATACTGCAGTGGGTTGCCATTGCCGCCTCCAGGTTCTTCCCCACCCAGGGATGGAACCCCTGTCTCCTGTGTCTGCTGCGTTGCAGGCGAATTCTTTACCTGCTGAGCCATCGGGGATGCCCTCTGTTTGTCTGGAATGCTCTAAAATTTCATAATGTTATGTCCTGGTTTGGGACTGTTATATTTTCATCATTTGAACTAGATAGAGGTTCTTTCGAAAAAAGAAGCTGATATTCTTTAATTCTGGCTAATATTCCTGAATTATTTTGCTAATGCTTTCCTTACTTCCATAATTTAATTTTAATTTTTTAGCTCTTTCTTTGATGCCTCTCATTCAGTTGTTGGACCATTAATTTTCTAATACTTTTTCTTTTATTTTTTTCTTCTCCCCGCCCCCACCCCCCCACTCTGTTTTCTGGGCTATTTTCTCAACTGTCTCCTCTTAATCCATCTCTTTTTTTTTCTTTTTAAATTTTTGGCAGTTTTAATTTTCATGAGCTCTTTTTGTTCTTCCAGTGTTGGTCTTTCCTAGCCTTCTGTTTTCATGGATCACGGTAGCTTTTCTTAATTCACTGATGATGTTACTAATGTGTTTGAAGGGGGCAGTTCTTCTCTTTGCATTACTCCTCCTTCCAGGTTCCTGTTTTCTCCTTTGTTTCGTTGGCCTTTCATGTTAATGAATGAGTCACTCTTGACCCTTTATTTTTGAGAGTGAGGCTCTTAGAGGTAGGGACAGAGTTTCTTGCTTCAGTTCAGTTCAGTCGCCCAGTCGTGTCTGACTCTCTGCGACCCCATGGACTGCAGCACGCCAGGCTTCCCTGTCCATCACCAACTCCTGGAGCTTGCTCAAACTTATGTCCATCGAACTGGTGATGCCATCCAACCGTCTCATCCTCTGTCGTCCCCTTCTCCTTCTGCCTTCAGTCTTTCCCAGCATCAGGGTCTTTTCCAGTGAGTCAGTTCTTTGCATGAGGTGCCCAAAGCGTTGGACCAGATTTCTCTCTTACTGACTGTCGTAGCCCCAGTTAGGCTGCACGTAATGGAAACCTGACTGCAGCAGTGGCACGACCACGTAGGCAGTTGTTTTTCTCACATAATGAGAGATGGAAGGATGGGCAGGTCAGTGCTGGTGCAGCTTCTTACTGGAGTGGGTTGCCATGCCCTTCTCCAGGGGATCTTCCTAACCCAGGGATCGAACCTGGGTCTTCTGCATTGCAGGCAGATTCAGTACCATCTGAGCCACCAGGGAAGTGTAGCTTCTTTAGGGAGTCACAAGTGACCCAGGCTCCTTCTAGCTCTATGTAGCTTGTGGTCTCACGATGTCTTAGGCATTATAAGAAGAAAAAAGTTGGAAGACACAAAGGTTAAAGGTGAGTTTCAAATCATGCTTTACCTTTTATTGGAAAAGCAGCAGTTTTCCCAGAAGCCTGATGGAGTAGAAAGTTGCTTATTACTCACATGCCAAGACATGGAGACATTTAAAAACGGGCATGTGAGGTTAGCTGTGAGATAACACTGTGAGAGCCAGTCTTGCTGTGACTTTTTATTCTCGTTATTCCACATTCACATGCCAAGAAACGGAGACATTTAAAAACGGGCATGTGAGGTTAGCTGTGAGATAACACAGTGAGAGCCAGTCTTGCTGTGACTTTTTATTCTCATTATTCCACGTCGTCATTCCCAACTTGTGCTTTCTTGCCCATTCTCCACTCCTGACCGTAACTTCTCCATGATTTTATGGTCCTTTGCTTTCTCACAAGTTGAAGAGAGTGTGTATGAGAGTGTGTGTGTGTGCGTATGTGTGCATTCACGCTGTATTTGTATGAATGTGTGTATGTATGTACTCTTTGAATGTCTCATACCTGTATGTTTGTCCCAGTGTATCTGTTTTTAAATTTTTTATTGTAGTGTAGTTACTGTAATTTGGATTATACAGTGAAGTGAATCAGCTATGCACATACCCCCTCTTTTTTGGATTTCCTTCCCATTTAGATCAGTGTGTCTGTTTTGAGTGAACCTGCTTCTTTGTCCTGAATGTGGTGCCATGTGAATCGTGCGTCTGCCTGAGGCTCCCTGTTGGGGACAGGAGAGACGACTATAAAATAAATTTCCTGTTGTTGGGAAAGGATCTCTTCTCGTTTTCTGAGGCGATTTCTTTGTGGCAGCCCCCTTTGCTTGGGGCTTCACTTTCTTTTAGGACCCAGACTTTTGAGAAAAAGGAAAAAAAAAAAGACATTTGAATGGCTACTGAACCTTGGAGGCCAGATGTTCCTTGTCAGGTTTTGAGGGGATCGGGGTGGGGAGCTTATTTTTCTGACAGGCACCACCTGAGAACTTTTCCCCAGCAGCAAACGCTTCTGTGTACATATTTGTCAGATGTTGATGCCTCTGAAGCCAGAGCAAGATGCAAAGATTAGAGTAGCTTGTTCTGTAAAAATTTCTTACGCAGCCTGGAGGATAGGTAGATGGGACCACTCAACCAGCAGACCCCTAGAGCAAGTCATCAGAGACTGTCACCTGTAGCCTCTGTGGTTATACTTGCCTCTCTAATTGTCCCATCTCCCGTGGCATTCTCTCTAGATTCTCGGTCATTCTCCGTAGCCAATGGTCCTCCATGGTTAAAGTCTGAACTTGGGTTGATATCCCTAAGGGAAAAATGATTAGGTTAGGTGTGTTAACATTTCCAGTCCACTTCACTGTTTGATTTGTGGGAAGTGAGACCTTACTTCTGGATATTTTTGGGTAGTTAAAATTCACTAAGAAAATGTACTCAGCCTTCAGAAGCATGGATGATGAATTATTTCCTTCCAGCATTTCTTAGCAGGATCTCAGGCTCACTCAGTGTCCTTACAAATAACTTAAAAAAAAAAAAAATCAAGACACGAGATCTTATCATGCTAACAAATCTCTTTCCTTGTCTGCAGACCTATGAACAAGAACATAAATACCATTTGCTCTTGTGCTCTTTACCCTTGAATCTGTCTCCAGCCGTGTTCCTGGCAGTTCTGCTGCAAAAATTATGAACATTAGAATCTTAGGGATGGAAACCAGAAATTTCATAGAGCTTCAGTTCAAGAACTCCTTATAGCATCTGTGGCTAAAGGTATAGTTCCAGGGCCGTAAAGATGGATTGGCCTAATACAGCTAGTCCCAAATTATTGTCCAAGACAAGAGAATAGAAGCCAGGGGTAGAAAGTCCAGTAGGCTTTGAGTTGGGTGACCAGGGTCATGAGAACTAGGAGGCTGTCCTGAATTGCTGGGAAGGAGCTCTGCAGGCGAAGATGAGGTTTTAGAAACAATACTGACTAAACGAGATGATGAGTTTAAAGCTACAGTTACAAGGCTTATTAGTTATCTAATAATAGCTTATTAGAAGTTATTAAACTGGGACTACATAGAAATTATAAATACACAGAATCCCTCAGATTTCTACCTGTAAGGCGCTCAAGGGGTTCCATAGCTGATCAAGGAAAAAGACTTGGGCAGGAGGTGGAAAAGACCTGGGCGGGAGGTGGCAGTGGTGCACCAGCTTTATCTGGGTGATGCTCTGGCAGGGAGAGCTCAGGGGAAATCTCTCACGGTGTGAGGGGCTGTATTGTGGAGGTCCAGAGGCTGTATTGTGGAGGGTGTCCCCATTTGGAAAGGGAGGAGGGCAAGGGAGTCTGGGGAGAGTGGAGTCAGGGAGGAGGGGGCGTCTAGGTGATGTGGCTTAACACCAGGCCCCGAGGCTTTGAGTCCGAGCACCGGGCTGTCCTGGTGTGGGGTCTTCGTTGCCCTGAGGTGTGTCTGTCTGCGGCTGGTAGGTCTCGGCACAGTTTTCACGGGGTGTGCAAAGCAGGCGGGCTCTAGGTGGCCAAAGTGTCTGCTTGTTTGGGCTATGTTTAAAATAACTGGAGGTATAAAAGGTTGAGTTTGGCACTAGTGGGGATTTGAACTAGTGGGCCTCAGCCAATGTGAAGAAAGAAAGGATGTTTAGGAGTCAGTACACAAAAGCCAGTGTCGGCTCACTTACGTCACGCTGCCTCCTCTCAAGGTGGTGCTGTCCGTGCGTCGGCGTTCTGGATAGGTCCCGCGGAGGAGACAGACCAAAAGCAGGTCACAGCCCACCTTGGGTCGGAGAGTATGGCCAGGAGGTGGAGCCTTGTGTCAAAGGAACTGTGCGTCATTATTCACAAAGGAGCTAAGTGATTCTCACCTTTGGTTAGGTAACAAGGATGTCAGGGTGAGCAAGGCAAGTTCAGCCCCTGTCCTGGCATAGTGCATGGTTTAAAGAGTTGTTTTAAAAAATTAAGGGGGAAAAAAAAACAATTCAGGGTGATAGGTCCCGTGCTAGTGGGGGTCCAAGGTGCTGTGGAAGCATACAGAAGTACATAGCTCAGTCTAGGGGAGTCTGGAAAGGTTTCTCAGAGAAGGTGATGCCTATGAGGAAACCTGTAGGATGATTAGGAATTAAACAGATAATAGAGGAGGGAAGAAGGATTGGGAGAAGGATGCTCTAAGGCAGAGGCACCAGCACATCCAGAAGTCTGAAGACGAAAGATCTAAGGGCGTATTTGAGAAACAGAGAAGGAAGTTCAGCATGGCTAGAAGCTCTTGTGATATGTCCGTGTGTGCATTTTGATGGAAAGCAAGATTGAAGTGAAGGCAGGCAGATAGGTGATGGAAAGTTTCACGGTCTGTGATAATGAATATAAAAGCAAATTTTGGAGATTCATGGGGTAGAATTGACTGGCATTGCTAAACAGTTGGCTGTAGGGGGTGAGAAAGACAGGGTGGAGTCAGGGGGAAGGCTGGAATTCTGCCTTGGGCATCTACTATCAACCTTTTAATTCACATATACTGAGACTCTCTACCCAGACACCCTTGCAGCTAAACACATCTCCCCAACTCTCCTGGGAGCCATTGACCATTACAGGCAACCACTGTCAGCTTCTGGGGGTGGTGCACTGCATGGATGTTTGTGCTGGTTTTTAAAGACAAGTCTGAAGTTAAACTAGCCGTTGCCTGTGTTACCTTGAATATGTAGAGAATTTCTGAAAACAGTGCAGGGTACTTAGTTTTCTTTTGTTCCTGGTTCTAAGGTTTCTCAGTGTTTGAGATTGGGTGTGAGCTCTCAGTTACTCCATTGCTTCTGAATTTTGGCTGATTCTAAGGGGTGGGAGGGTACAGTTAATTAATCACAGGCAATAAGACAGCTTCCTTTCTGGCTTCTGGCTTCAGACATTCTTATCCTTTGGTCTTTGAATCTTTTTGAAAATTTCAGGTCAGTTTCATAAATTTTGTTAGTTGCTCTGAAGGGTCACGAGGAAGACACAGTGTCTATTGTCTGTGAATTTGCAATGTCTTGGAAGGGACAAGCAGGTGGATATCCTAATACTCATATTTTTCTGTGCTCTTAAGGGTGAAATAATGCTTTAGCTTTTATTATAGGTAACCAGAATAGAACCTGTCTGGGAAATAGGTTTGTTAAATCCTTTCGCTAATATCTGTTAATGATGAGCGGATATGGATCGTGACCTCCATGTGACTGGGTCTCTCTTTCATCATTGTTTGCCTGTCATAGAATAAGTGCTCCGTACATATTTATTAAAAGGATCAGCAGCGAACAAATGGATTCTTTTGTTGACTTTTCTGTTGTCAGCCATATGTTTTGCTTTTTAGTTGATGTCTTCTTCAAGGCATTAACGATGCAGGGAAATTAATGGAGGGTGATGGTTCAATGCTAAAATGAGATTTTTCTTACTCATAATGGCTTTTGTTGAACACTTGCAAAAATTCCTCTGTGTGTGTGTTTTATGGGTTGTAAAAAATCTTGCCAAACTAAGAGCACCTAATGGGACAGGATGAAGGAAAGCACTTTAACTAAGGACAGAAGTGTCTTGGAGGCAACTCAAGGAATCCGTTGTTGGTGATCTGGAGGTGGTTTTGGTTTGAGCAGCAGTGTGTGTGCAAGTCAAGAAAGTGTTATATTTTGTTCCGATGCTGAGTGTAGAGGGTGTCTGGTGGGGGAGGCAAACTAAAAAGAGAGTATGCTGAGAGATAGAATGACCAGCTGACCTGGTTTGTCCGGGACGGTCCTGGGTTTGGCACTGAGAATCTCCTCCTGGAAAACTCCCCAGCCCTGGACAAACTGGAATGATCTGTTTCCCTGTATGAGAACTCAGAGTTGAATAGAGAGCAGATGGAAGGTGGTACTTCCGCACGCTCAGGCCAATGCGTGTTTAAAGGAGAAGGGTTGTCAAGAATGGCTTCCTCAAGAGGCCCAAAGAGGAGGCACCCAAGCTGGTCCTGCAGAGTCCAGTTTTGCACAGTGAGAATTACTGTAAAATGGAATGGTTTGCAAAGACCCCCTGGGCGCCTGGTACATTGGGCCATCATCCCCCCACGGTCTGGGGATTTCTTTGGAGGTGAAATATCTGGAAGATTTTGACCTCTGAAACTTTAGAGCCAAGTTTGACCTACAGATTGTCTAACACTAATTCTACAGATTCGGAGGCTCCGAGAAACTCAGTGGCCTTTTCGGGGTCACCAGGGGTTGGTGGCCAAGCGTGGGTCGGAGCCAAGTCTGTTGATTTCCCGGCCTCTGTTCTTTCTGCTGCGCTCACCAGTGCGTGAGTCTTGCCAGCCAGGGCTGGTGCAGGTGTCCTGTGACAGGGGTGAGACTGTGAACCGGTGCTTTCTCTGCCTTTGTGATGGGGATGGATGGTAAGGAATGAGGACTAGGAGGGGGCCCGTGGTCACATTTTGTGAGTGCAGTGCTGATTTTAGACAACAGCAGCTTGTTGAGCGGCCTGAGAATCTTAAGAGCTGCTCCGGGAGGCCTCGGGAGGCAGGGATTGGTTACTAGGCAATCTCATGACTGCTGGGCCGTCCCAGACAGGCAACTCGGTGGCAGTTTTCACAGAACTGCAGGTCCAAAGGTCTCTGCCAAAAGAGGCCTTGCTTGCTTCTCTGGTTGGTCTTTCTCTGCACCCTGCTGAGGCCACTATCTTTAACAGCTGCATGCTCGCCAGCAAGTCTGCTGCTGGTGCAGAGAGTTAAATCTGCCAGTTGCCTTCCACTTTCCCCATTTCTCTTTTGTTTCTCATCCAGATTATTTGCAGAGATTTGCGTGTTGCCCTGTTTTCCTTCCAACCTAGTTTTTAACTGAATATATTCTGAATTTTTCTGCATGTGATGAAATAGTCTTTTAAATTCTACGCCCTCAGAGGATGACTTTTGCTAGTTTGATCGCACTCCTTCCTATGATTTTACTGTAATTGAGTTGACCAATCCTCTGTTGTGGATCTTGGTGGAAAATTCTGCCCTCTTGCAAATAAAGCTGCGAGCATATTTGCGTAAGCCTTTCTGAGCTCATCCCTCCTGACGGTCCTGAGGGAGGCATCCTAGGTCAAAGGTTTTGGCTCCTGTTGCCAAACTGGTCTTTGGAAAGAGAGGGCCGTTTTTCTTCCCCCTGGGCCAGCAGTGTTTAAGCGTGAGTGTGGAGGGCAGTGATTTTTTTTGTGCCATTTGTATGTAGAAGGCGTGTATCCTCTCTGCCTCCCCGCTTCTCTCTTCCTCTCCCCCTCATCCTCTTTTCTTGACTCTCCTCCCCTGCCTTCCTCGTGGGGGGGTTGCACATCTCTTTGCCATAGGACAGCTGTTACAGGTTTTATCTTAGAGTTCTGGAAGAAGTAGCTGTCAGGCTGCCATCCGAGCAGCGAACTGTGGCAAAGCAGGATGGCCATGGGCCTCGGGAAGATGCGTTGTCAGGGGAGGGGAGGGGAGTCAGGCAGTTTCTCCCCGCGTTTCTGAAGTGGGCTCTTCTAAAAGACAGTGCTCACCTCCTGGGAGGTTTGCTGGGTATCCTGGAGCTCCACTTACCTGACCGTGGAGGTCATGAACCCATCACTTATCTGTACGGGTTTTCATAGATAGGATTCCCACCGAAAATAATCCATAAACAGTCTATAATAGGAAGAGCAAAGAGTTTTATTTGAGCCAACCTGAGGACTATAACCCAGAAGACGGTCTTTCAGATTGCTTGAAACAGCTGCCCCAGAGAAGTGTGGTTTTCAACACAGTTTGATATCTTGTCAGAATAAAGAACATCAAATAAGTCAGGGATACATGTATTCAAGGTTAAAAAATAAATGAAAGCTCATGTTCACAGTGAGTCAGTATGGCTTTGGCACCTGGGAACGTAGTCTGATCTTTGAGGGAGGGCCAGCGTTGGCATCCCAGGACAGGGATGCATCAGTCTTTATTTTTAACATGACATTCTTTACTACTAGTCAGCCTGTCCTTTTCTTTAATAATTAAAGCAGATGGGCAATGTATGTTTGATAGGCTACAAACAGGCTGTTTTAGTTAGCATAAAATTCAAGTTAATACCTGTACAAGCCAGAATGACTTCCCCAGACCTCACTATATGAAAATTTCTCTTATCACAACCAACTTTCCTCCTTCTCCCCAGATAACCTGTGTTCCAAGCTTTTCACATACCTCTTACCTGTTTATGGAAAGCATTGTAAGTTCATCAGAAACTTGAATCGTCGGGCACTAGGAATAGCGAGTGAACTGAGACTTTGAAATTCTGGGGTGTAAAACCTGTTCTAGAACCCTGCAACTTCTGTGAAAAGCGACACCTTTCTACAGTGGAGTGATAGATTTCCACTGTGCTTGAATAAAATCAGACCGATCCTCTTTAACAAAGGCCATGTGACTTGACTCCTCCCACCTCCCGAGTAGCCTCTTACTACCCTGTGTTTGCCCTCTCTTCCCCACCAGGGTGAGCTTCTTGTTCTTTTTCAGACATTGCCCGTGTTGTCTGATGGAGAAGGAAATGGCAACCCACTGCAGTGTTCTTGCCTGGAGAACCCCAAGGATGGCAGAGCCTGCTGGGCTGCCGTCTGTGGGGTTGCACAGAGTCGGACACGACTGAAGCGACTTAGCAGCAGCAGCAGCAGTGTTGTCTGATCTCAGGGGACCATGCTGGGCTCTTCGCCGGCTCTTCCGGTTAGAACGTTCTTCCCCTTCATCATTGTGTATCTTCTTGTCATTTGTACTTCAGCTTAAAGGTCCTTTCCCAGAGAAGCTTTCCTTGGTGACCCAAATGGAAATAGCCAGTCAGCGTTTTACATCACCTGATTTTATTCTCTGCGCGGGGCTTATCGCTGTCTGAATTTTCCCTTGTTTGTCTCTCACCACTGAATATATGTTCCATGGAATAGAAACCTTATTTAAATTCATCATTCTTAACCTGTATGAGAAAAGAATCTGAGAAAGGATGCATATTTGTATATGAATAACGGAATCACTTTGCTGTATACCTGAAACCAACACAGCATTGTAAATCAACCATACTCCAATAAAATTTTTTAAAACATGAAGTAGAAATCTTAGATCAAAAGATTCATCCACACTGTAGCATGGAAAAAAAAAATTGTCATCCTGGTGTTTCCAGTGCCTAGAGCTATAAGTTGCTGATAATTGACATTCCATGACTAGTTGTTATTATAGGAAAAGGGCTGTTAGTCAGGCAAAATTCCTTTATGTCTACTGCTAAGAGTTGGCTTCCTTTGTAGACTGGCTTGGGGTTCAGAGAGATGAGTTTTAGTCATAATCCTGCATGTGTGCCA
Organism: Cephalophus harveyi; assembly: GCA_006410635.1. Taxonomy (NCBI): domain Eukaryota; kingdom Metazoa; phylum Chordata; class Mammalia; order Artiodactyla; family Bovidae; genus Cephalophus; species Cephalophus harveyi. The sequence continues at coordinate 756,505 of SJYT01032750.1, forward strand.
AGTCCCTTCAGTCATGCCTGACTCTTTGCGACCACATGGACTATAGCCCACCAGGCTCCTCTGTCCGTGGGCTTTTCCAGCCAAGAATACTGGAATGGGGTGCCATTTCCTCCTCCAGGGGATCTTCCCAACTCAGGAATCAAGTCTGCATCTCTTATATCTCCTGCGTTGGCAGGTGAGTTCTTTACTGGTAGTGCCATGTGTAGTCACTAATTCTGCGATCTTGGAAAAACCACTTTCCATCTCTGAGTCTCAGTGTCTTTATCTGTAAAGTGAGAATCATAGTATTTACCCAAAGAACCCCAAAGGGTGCTTGAGAGGAGGAGTTGTGGTAAGGGATGCACAGATGCTATGTAAATGTCTAATCATTCAACAAATGGGAATTATCATCACTTATTTATTGGAAGGACATGGAACTACCATGATGCCTCTAGAAACTTGGGAAAAAGGACAGTGGAGCCTGTTACAAACAGCAGGGCACGGTGTCAGCGCACCGTGGAGCAGAGGTGTGGGTCTCAGTCAGCACTGGACGGATGGGAGCTTCACTGGAGGATTTATCATCCCTGTGAAAACCTTCTGCCAACAGAAAGGGAGGTGGTTTGGCCAGAACTCGCCTGGGAAGTATCCAGAGTCTTGATAATACTCATTTAGCAGTTGACTGGGGAGGGATGCTCCACTGTTCCAGAGATTCCCGTTGTCCCATCCAGCAGCAGAATATTCCAGCTGTGGGCAGACGATGCCATCTCTCAGAGCCGGATGCATTAAAAGTGCCCTGGTTTCTTCTCACTAAGCAATTCTTAGTGCCTGATAGATTTTCTGTGTGGCTGACCAGAGAGAAAAGTGGCTCTCTTAGGGAGAATAATGAGGGCAAAGTTACCTTGCATGCATGCTATGCATGCTAAGTCGCTTCAGTCGTGTCCAGCTCTTTGTGACCCCCTGGACTATAGCCCGCCAGCTTCCTCTTTGTCCGTGGGATTCTCCAGGCAAGAGCACCAGAGTGGGCAGGTGATAGCTCTCACCCTACCTTGGTACATTGGTGTTTGAGTATTAGAGTCTGACTCTGTGAGCTCGGTGGATATGCATCTGACTCTGGGCCCAGATCTGCCCTCAGGGAGCCGACAGATGGGGGTGGTGTGGAGCAGACTGGCTGGGGTGACCTTCTCAGGGTACAGCTGCCTTGTCCAAGGGCACCCACTCGGTATCACGACTTTATATTTGCAGTGTGATCTTGGTTTAATCTCATGTTCTTTCTAGCTGGAGATTGCCGGATGTGGCAATAGATTTGTGTGTGTGTGTGGGATTATCTGCATCCCTAGTTCAGGTGGACGTACTAGAAAGGGCCAGGAGGTGGCAGTAAAAGCTAGGCAGTCATTTGAGCAATTCCAAGTAAACCACGCTTTATTAGTCTAATTTCAGCCTCTCCTGGGCAAATTTACAAGGTCTGGAAGTGGGGGTAGAGTGGTGGTGCCTGGGAAATCTGTGGACAGAGGAGCCTGGCCGTCTGCAGTCCATGGGGTTGCAAAAGAGTCAGATACACTAGCGATTAAACCACCACAACAAAAAGGGTGGTGGTGTTGCTGCTGGACCAGAGAGAGAGTCTTATCAAAGTGGCCATTCTTATCCCATCATCACAGTGTCCATGGGTCTTACCACTCTTAAGTTCTTCTCATGAAACTCTGTAAAATAATAAAAAATCTTAGCATACTCTAATATTCAGATTTTTTGGTAGAACATGTGTATATAGGGTGTTGATCAGATTTCACTGGATTTTAGCTGTGAGTTGCTCCTAGCCCCTTAGCTTCTAGAGAACATGAGCTTGACTTCTCATCTCATGGACTGAGCAGAGCCCAGTGCTCTTCTGAGACTTCCAGGTCATGACCTCCCCTGTCTCTCGTCTCTTGCTTTGGTGGAGTCTGTTCTGCCTATTGAATTTATTTATTTACTCAATAGTAGTGATCATTATCTACTCTGACAGCCATTTCATATATATCATTTTTAATTTTAATTTCGTGGCTGCACTGCACAGCACGTGGGATCTTAGTTCCAGTTCCCCGACCCAGGGGTGGAATCTGCACCCCCTCACGCTGGAAGCGTGCGTCTTAACTAGTGGACTGCCCGGGAGGTTTAGGGATCATCTGTGGTCCCTGCTGTGCATTGCCTTCATTATCAGTGGGTACTCGGTTCTTTTCCTTGGTTAGTGCATACACGCGCGTGCAAACACACACAGACAGACAGACGTGCACACAGACACCACCTCGCCCCCCCGCCCCCGAACTCAGAAATCTTCAGGTAAAGCGTTGGTGCGTGTTAGAGGATTTAGTAATGGTTTGGCAGAAAGTCACACGAACAACCTGAAGTGGACAGCTGGCGCTCCCTGGTTCCTCTGCCGGGTCTGGGACTCAGGCTGTGGTCCCGGCCATGCTGCTCCGTCCTTCTCTCTGCCCTCCTCCTCCTCTTCTTTCTGCCCTTCTCCTCTCGGGAACAAAACGACCCCCCATTTTCGCATAGGCAGATCTTTCTGAAATAAAGCAGATCACCTCACTTCCTGCTTCGTTCCTCAGGTCTTTTTACTGTGCAGCTGTGTTTCTTAGCTGACGGATGACCCACTCTGATCCCGCCTCTCCCGGCCCTGAAGCTGCAGCACCATTCCTGCCAGTACTTCTCCTGGCAGATTGGAACATTTAAAACCTTTTATTGAAATATAGTTGGTTTGCAGCGTTGTGATCATTTGTACTGTAGAGCACAGTGGTTTGGTTATGCGTATGTGTACGTTCTTTTTCACACTCTTTGCCATTATGGCTTATCCAGGATATTGAATATGGTTCCCGGACTATCCAGTGGGACCTAGTTGCTTATCCCTCCTGTGTATGATAGTCCGCCTCTGCTAACCCCAAACTCCCAATCCATCCCTTTTGCCCACCCTTCCCCTCCTGGCAGCCACAGGTCTGATCTCTGTGCCTGTGAGTCTGTTTCTGTTTTGCAGATAGATTAGGCTGTTAGTCAGGCAAAATTCCTTTATGTCTACTGCTAAGAGTTGGCTTCCTTTGTAGACTGGCTTGGGGTTCAGAGAGATGAGTTTTAGTCATAATCCTGCATGTGTGCCAAGTCCCTTCAGTCATGTCTGACTCTTTGCGACCCCATGGACTATAGCCCACCAGGCTCCTCTGTCCGTGGGATTTTCCAGCCAAGAATACTGAAATGGGGTGCCATTTCCTCCTCCAGGGGATCTTCCCAACTCAGGAATCAAGTCTTCATCTCTCGCATCTCCTGCGTTGGCAGGTGAGTTCTTTACTGGTAGTGCCATGTGTAGTCACTAATTCTGCGATCTTGGAAAAAACACTTTCCATCTCTCAGTCTCAGTGTCTTTATCTGTAAAGTGAGAATCATAGTATTTACCCAAAGAACCTCAAAGGGTGCTTGAGAGGAGGAGTTGTGGTAAGGGATGCACAGATGCTATGTAAACGTCCAATCATTCAACAAATGGGAATTATCATCACTTATTTATTGGAAGGACATGGAACTGCCATTATGCCTCCAGAAACTTGGGAAAAAGGACAGTGGAGCCTGTTACAAACAGCAGGGCACGGTGTCAGCGCACCGTGGAGCAGAGGTGTGGGTCTCGGTCAGCACTGGACGGATGGGAGCTTCACTGGAGGATTTATCATCCCTGTGAAAACCTTCTGCCAACAGAAAGGGAGGTGGTTTGGCCAGAACTCGCCTGGGAAGTATCCAGAGTCTTGACAATACTCATTTAGCAGTTGACTGGGGAGGGATGCTCCACTGTTCCAGAGATTCCCGTTGTCCCATCCAGCAGCAGAATATTCCAGCTGTGGGCAGACGATGCCATCTCTCAGAGCCGGATGCATTAAAAGTGCCCTGGTTTCTTCTCACTAAGCAATTCTTAGTGCCTGATAGATTTTCTGTGTGGCTGACCAGAGAGAAAAGTGGCTCTCTTAGGGAGAAGAACGAGGGCAAAGTTACCTTGCACGCATGCTATGCATGCTAAGTCGCTTCAGTCGTGTCCAGCTCTTTGCGTCCCCCTGGACTGTAGCCCGCCAGCTTCCTCTTTGTCCATGGGATTCTCCAGGCAAGAGCACTGGGGTGGGCAGGTGATAGCTCTCACCCTACCTTGGTACATTGGTGTTTGAGTATTAGAGTCTGACTCTGTGAGCTCGGTGGATATGCATCTGCCCCTGGGCCCAGATCTGCCCTCCGGGAGCCGACAGATGGGGGTGGTGTGGAGCAGACTGGCTGGGGTGACCTTCTCAGGGTACAGCTGCCTTGTCCAAGGGCACCCACTCGGTATCACGACTTTATATTTGCAGTGTGATCTTGGTTTAATCTCATGTTCTTTCTAGCTGGAGATTGCCAAATGTGGCAATAGATTTGTGTGTGTGTGTGGGATTATCTGCATCCCTAGTTCAGGTGGACGTACTAGAAAGGGCCAGGAGGTGGCAGTAAAAGCTAGGCAGTCATTTGAGCAATTCCAAGTAAACCATGCTTTATTAGTCTAATTTCAGCCTCTCCTGGGCAAATTTACAACGTCTGGAAGTGGGGGTAGAGTGGTGGTGCCTGGGAAATCCTGTGGACAGAGGAGCCTGGCCGTCTGCAGTCCATGGGGTTGCAAAAGAGTCAGATACACTAGCGATTAAACCACCACAACAAAAAGGGTGGTGGTGTTGCTGCTGGACCAGAGAGAGAGTCTTATCAAAGTGGCCATTCTTATCCCATCATCACAGTGTCCATGGGTCTTACCACTCTTAAGTTCTTCTCATGAAACTCTGTAAAATAATAAAAAATCTTAGCATACTCTAATATTCAGATTTTTTGGTAGAACATGTGTATATAGGGTGTTGATCAGATTTCACTGGATTTTAGCTGTGAGTTGCTCCTAGCCCCTTAGCTTCTAGAGAACATGAGCTTGACTTCTCATCTCATGGACTGAGCAGAGCCCAGTGCTCTTCTGAGACTTCCAGGTCATGACCTCCCCTGTCTCTCGTCTCTTGCTTTGGTGGAGTCTGTTCTGCCTATTGAATTTATTTATTTACTCAATAGTAGTGATCATTATCTACTCTGACAGCCATTTCATATATATCATTTTTAATTTTAATTTCGTGGCTGCACTGCACAGCACGTGGGATCTTAGTTCCAGTTCCCCGACCCAGGGGTGGAATCTGCACCCCCTCACGCTGGAAGCGTGCGTCTTAACTAGTGGACTGCCCGGGAGGTTTAGGGATCATCTGTGGTCCCTGCTGTGCATTGCCTTCATTATCAGTGGGTACTCGGTTCTTTTCCTTGGTTAGTGCATACACGCGCGTGCAAACACACACAGACAGACAGACGTGCACACAGACACCACCTCGCCCCCCCGCCCCCGAACTCAGAAATCTTCAGGTAAAGCGTTGGTGCGTGTTAGAGGATTTAGTAATGGTTTGGCAGAAAGTCACACGAACAACCTGAAGTGGACAGCTGGCGCTCCCTGGTTCCTCTGCCGGGTCTGGGACTCAGGCTGTGGTCCCGGCCATGCTGCTCCGTCCTTCTCTCTGCCCTCCTCCTCCTCTTCTTTCTGCCCTTCTCCTCTCGGGAACAAAACGACCCCCCATTTTCGCATAGGCAGATCTTTCTGAAATAAAGCAGATCACCTCACTTCCTGCTTCGTTCCTCAGGTCTTTTTACTGTGCAGCTGTGTTTCTTAGCTGACGGATGACCCACTCTGATCCCGCCTCTCCCGGCCCTGAAGCTGCAGCACCATTCCTGCCAGTACTTCTCCTGGCAGATTGGAACATTTAAAACCTTTTATTGAAATATAGTTGGTTTGCAGCGTTGTGATCATTTGTACAGTAGAGCACAGTGGTTTGGTTATGCGTATGTGTACGTTCTTTTTCACACTCTTTGCCATTATGGCTTATCCAGGATATTGAATATGGTTCCCGGACTATCCAGTGGGACCTAGTTGCTTATCTCTCCTGTGTATGATAGTCCGCCTCTGCTAACCCCAAACTCCCAATCCATCCCTTTTGCCCACCCTTCCCCTCCTGGCAGCCACAGGTCTGATCTCTGTGCCTGTGAGTCTGTTTCTGTTTTGCAGATAGATT
>SJYT01032750.1:762960-792591 GCA_006410635.1 Cephalophus harveyi
GAGTCCCTTGGACTGCAAGGAGATCCAACCAGTCCATTTTAAAGGAGATCAGTCTTGGGTGTTCATTGGTAGGACTGATGCTGAAGCTGAAACTCCAATACTTTGGCCACCTGATGCGAAGAGCTGACTCATTGGAAAAGACCCTAATGCTGGGAGGGATTGAGGGCAGGAGGAGAAGGGGACGACAGAGGATGAGATGGTTTGATGGCATCACCGACTCAAGGGACATGGGTTTGGGTGAACTCTGGGAGGTAGTGATGGACAGGGAGGCCTGGCGGGCTGCGGTTCATGGGGTCCCAAAGAGTCGGACACGACTGAGCAACTGGACTGAACTGAACTGAACCATAAGCTTGTTTTCTATGTCTGTGATCTCTTTCTGTTTTGTGTATAGATTCGTTTGTGTCATTTTTTAAGATTCCACATATAAATGATATCATATGGTATTTGTCTTCTGTCTGACTTAATTCACTTAATATGATAATCTATAAGTCCATCTACGTTGCTGCAAATGGCATTATTTCATTCTTTTTTATGGCTGAGCAATATTCCATTGTGTATAGACACCATATCTTTATCCATTCATCTGTGGATGGCCGCTTAGGTTGCTCTTCCATACCTTGGCTATTGTAACTTGGCTATAGAGTAATATGACTTTTTGAGGAGGTATTTATTTTACTAGAGCTCTTTGCAGAGAAACCTGGGGCTTCCTTTGAAGATGGAAGATGAGAACTTCCATCCTTTGGAACTTCCATTCATGTCCATTGAGTCAGTGATGCCATCCAACCATCTCATCCTCTGTCGTCCACTTCTGCCTTCGATCTTTCCCAGCGTCAGGGTCTTTTCCAGTGAGTCAGTTCTTTGCATCAGGTGGCCAAAGTATTGGAATTTCAGCTTCAGCATCAGTCCTTCCAATGAATATTCAGGACTGATTTCCTTTAGGATTGATTGGTTTGATCTCCTTGATTGTCCAAGGAACTCTCAAGAATCATCTCCAACACCACAGTTCAGAAGCATCAGTACTTCAGCACTCAGCTTTCTTTATAGTCCAACTCTCATATCCATACATGGCTACTGGAAAAACCACAGCTTTGACTAGATGGACCTTTGTCGGTACAGAAATGTCTCTGCTTTTTAATATGCTGTCTAGATTGGTCATAGCTTTTCTTCCAAGGAGCAAGCATTTTTTAATTTCATGGCTGCAGTCAACATCTGCAGTGATTTTGAGCCCAAGAAAATAAGGTCTGTCATTATTTCTATTGTTTCTCCATCTATTTGCCATGAAGTGATGGGACCGAATGCCAAGATCTTAGTTTTTTGAATGTTGAGTTTTAAGTCAATTTTTTCACTCTCCACTTTCACCTTCATCAAGAGGCTCTTTAGTTCCTCCTCACTTTCTGCCATAAGGGTGATGACATCTGCATATCTGCGGTTATTGATTTTTCTCCTGGCAGCCTTAATTCTAGTTTGTGCTTTATCCAGCCTGGCATTTCATATGATGTACTCTGCATATAAGTTAAATAAGCAGGGTGACAATATACAGCCTTGACATACTCCTTTCCCAATTTGGAACCAATCTGTTGTTCCATGTCTGGTTCTAACTGTTGCTTCTTGACCTGCATACAGATTTCTCAGGAGGCAGGTCAGGTGGTCTGGTATTCCCATCTCTTTCAGAATTTTCCACAGTTTATTGTGATCCACCCAGTCAAGGGCTTTGGTGTAGTCAATAAAGTAGAAGTAGATATTTTCGGGAACTCTTTTGCTTTTTTGATGATCCAATGGATGTTGCCATTTTGATCTCTAGTTCCTCTGCTTTTTCTAAATCCAGCTTGAACATCTGGAAGTTCACAGTTAATGTACTATTGGAGCCTTGCTTGGAGAATTTTGAGCATTACTTTGCTAGCATGTGAGATGAGTACAATTGTGTAGTAGTTTGAGCATTCTTTGGCATTGCCTTTCTTTGGGATTGGAATGAAAACTGACCTTTTCCAGTCCTGTGGCCACTGCTGAGTTTTCCAAATTTGCTAACATATTGAGTGCAACACTTTCACAGCATCATCTTTCAGGATTTGAAATAGCTCAACTGAAATTCCGTCACCTCCACTAGCTTTGTTTGTAGTGATGCTTCCTAAGGCCCACTTGACTTCACATTCCAGGATGTCTAGCTCTAGGTGAGTGATCACACCATCGTGGTTATCTGGGTCATGAAGATCTTTTTTGTGTAGTTCTTCTGTGTATTCTTGCCGCCTCTTCTCAATATCTTCTGCTTCTGTTAGGTCCTTACCATTTCTGTTCTATATTGTGCCCATCTTTGCATGAAATGTTCCCTTGGTATCTTTGATTTTCATGAAGAGATCTCTAGTCTTTCCCGTTCTGTTGTTTTCCTCTCTTTCTTTGCACTGATTGCTGAGGAAGGCCTTCTCATCTCTCCTTGCTCTTCTTTGGAACTCTGTCATCGGATGGGTATATCTTTCCTTTTGTGGCACAAGATTTTCCTTTGAAATTCCCTGCATATTTTCTTCTTGGATAACTTGGCCATGAGTGTCAGAAGGAGTCTGAAATGTTACCTTTGAAGTTCTGTCTTAGAAACAAGAGATTGAGCAAGAGAGGTGTCTTGTTTCTACACTTGAAAATCAGAAAATAGGAGTGAACAGCAGCGGAAAGTTAACCTCACTTTCCCCAGGAAAATTGCTTTTGACAGTTTGGTATTTGTTTTTAAACATGGGGAAAGGGAGTAGGAGGTGATCTTCTAACTTAGAATACCTCAAACTTGACCAGACATAACCTCCCAGGACTTGTTCTGCATTCGGATTTCAGGGCTTTAACCCAAATCTACTGAACCACAATCTGAAAGGAGAGGCCTGGGAATCTCTGGGATTAACAGTTTTCTCATGTGATTTTTTGAACCAAATAAACTGGATAAATGCTGTTCTTGATGAAGATAGTGGCAGGGCATCTTCCTATATGGAGACATACTTCTTGGGCTGCCAGTTCCTAGAGATTCCGGGACTGATAAGCATGTTCATTATTCTGCCTCAGAGTCTGAAATGTTACCTTTGAAGTTCTGTCTTAGAAACAAGAGATTGAGCAAGAGAGGTGTCTTGTTTCTACACTTGAAAATCAGAAAATAGGAGTGAACAGCAGCGGAAAGTTAACCTCACTTTCCCCAGGAAAATTGCTTTTGACAGTTTGGTATTTGTTTTTAAACATGGGGAAAGGGAGTAGGAGGTGATCTTCTAACTTAGAATACCTCAAACTTGACCAGACATAACCTCCCAGGACTTGTTCTGCATTCGGATTTCAGGGCTTTAACCCAAATCTACTGAACCACAATCTGAAAGGAGAGGCCTGGGAATCTCTGGGATTAACAGTTTTCTCATGTGATTTTTTGAACCAAATAAACTGGATAAATGCTGTTCTTGATGAAGATAGTGGCAGGGCATCTTCCTATATGGAGACATACTTCTTGGGCTGCCAGTTCCTAGAGATTCCGGGACTGATAAGCATGTTCATTATTCTGCCTCATGTCATTCTCTCTCTTCTCCTTCTTATAATTGGCCCTCTCGATTTTTCCCCTTTCAGACTTTCTGTGCTCACAGGATAAGAAGGAGTTGGAATTGTGCTGGTGTTAGTCCATCTTGTTCACTCTGCCCTGCTAATGCATTTGGTTGGTGGGTGAAGAGGAAGTTGAATATTTCTGGCTAAAATTCAGGGTTCTAATGGGGGCTCTTACTGCCTCTATTTTAAATTAGCTCATACTTTGGAAAAATAAAAAGCATAAACATATAATTAACCCCTATATATTCATCACCCAGGTTCAACAGTTATCAACTCGTGGCCATTTTTCTTTTCATCTATATTCTCTCCCTTACTGTTTTGAAGCAAATCCCAGATGTTTTATCATTATACATAAGCATCTCAGTAGTATCACTAAAAGATAGTAACTCAGCTTTCCTTTTCTTTTGTTGTAATTTATTTAAAAGATTTTCTTTTTAAAAAATAGCGTTTTCAGATATACAGCAAAATTAAGAGGAAATCACAGAGATTTCCCATATAACCCGTGTTCCTCCAACCCATCCACTATAAACATCCCCTATCAGAGAGGATACATTAGCTACAATTGATGAAGCTACAGTGATACATCATTATCACCCTAAGTCCATAGTTTTCAATAAGGGTTCATTCTTGGTGTTTTATATTCTAAGGGTTTGCATAAATATATGATGACATATATCCTCACTTTCTTTTGAACATCAGAATCTCCTAAGAAGACAAAATATGGCAACCTGAGACTATCCCTGAGTTTGAGTTTAGGAGTTTAGGATCAAGAAGGGCAAAGTCAGTGACTTATGGCGTTTCTTTTTTTTTTCTTATGGCTTTTCTTCGAAAGGCCTCAAGAAGATCACATTTCTCGAGTACATTATTGAATCGTGGTTTACCATGGTAAATCCAGGTATATGAGGTTATGGGGATAAAAGAGAGCTTTGGCAAGGGGTTTGGGAGTGATTGAAGGGATGGTGTGGTGAAAACAATGGCAAATGAGTTGTTCCTACCTTATAGGTAAAGATACAGTGGAGTTCTGCGGAATGTACATTAGAGTCTTTTTTGAAAACTTAACTCTTCACTGGTTGGACTTTAGAGGCTTGTCTCCTAGGTGCACGCAGTCAGAAGGTTGTGTAGCTGTGTTTAAGCGCCAGCTGTTGTTGAAATAATGTCCGTGCACCTATCTAAATGCTAATGAAATGCTAACAAAGCCATTCATGGGCTTTTTCTTCTTCTACAACATCACAATGAGGGAAGAGGGATCAGACAGTTGACATCTGATGTCTGGCTTGAAAGCGGGGAACGCAAACATATGTCAAGTAGCCTAAGGGTTTCTTCATTTTTTTATCCTTTGGAGGCATGAGATATTCCAAAGTTTGTTAAGATACACCAGAAAAAAAATAGTTTTTGTAAATCCTTTCCTTGGATTAGAACCCTGAAGTTATTTGAAATTAATGCAGTGTGAACCCGAAGCTACACTGGGATTTACTACTGTGGGACTTTATTCAATTACAGATGCTCCATGTGGTGTGAGGATAATTTCATGGTGCATGCTTGCAGAATGGGTGAGATGGCTGCTCTGTGCGGTATCATAAAGGGTAGCAAGTTGCACCACAGTTATTTAAAACACTAACTATCCTTTGCCTTCCCTCTCTCTCCCCAATATTCCTCAGAATACTCTGGCCTTTGCTGATCCCTCCCTAACCATTATTGTGCCCAGGTAGCTTAGTGTACAGATAACTTCTTACATAACATAAGCATATTTTTCTTTTAAGCAAAGTTGCTGTATGGAAACCTGAACTGATACTTTGGGGAGGCAATTATTTGCTTCCTAAAGGGATTTTTTGACTCCTGGAGGGTTTGCAACAGAATAGTTTAAATAGTAGTTAATTTTCAATTCTTTTTGCACGTAGATTTTTGCAGAACACTTCTTTTGGGCAAAGTGAGTCACGTTGAGGCATCAAAATTCAAACAGTAATCTACACCTGGTCTCTCCCTGTGAATTTGTTTTTCAGAGTTTTCAGGTCACTCAGCTCCATGTAAATTTTCCTCGTTTTCCCACATGACTTCATTAAATCTTACAGAGCTGTATGTGTAGTAGGACTTTGCTTTTGCTGTGTAGGGTCTTCTTCCCTCACAGGTTTTGGATGGAGAAGGGCTTTTGTAGACTTAAATTCTTAATTCAGTATGTCTATTCTGTTACATGACAATGATCATTTTGCAAAGATTTTAAATTCATTTTACCATTTAAAAATGCTTTTGGAACACCTTGATATTTGTTAAAGATTTATTTTGTGATGTTTAAGATTTATTTTGATTTTGTGCTTTATTGCAGTTTATAGGTTTTCCCCTAAAGATATTAACAATTTTACAGTTAAAGAGGACGGGCAGGGACTTCCCTGGTGGTCCAGTGGTTAAGAATCTGCCTTCCAATGCAGGGGGTACAGGTTTGATCCCGGTCAGGGAACTAAGATCCCAGATGCCACGGGGCAGCTAAGCCCGTGTGTTGCAACTCCTGAGCCCTCGCACCACATCCAGAGAGAAAGCCTCATGCCGAGGTGAAGATCTGGCTTGCCGCAACTTCGACCCAACAAAGCCAAAACAAAATGAAACAGCAGCAAAAAGAGAATGGGCAAATAGGATTTGGTATTCTATCCAGATAACCTTTTTTTCCTCTAGCAACAAACCCTTTCTTTGAGGAGAAGCATTGTGCGGGTTTGTACTCTAACAAGAAGAAAGTTTTGAAAACTAGCTTTTGAGTTGACTTATATGCCCAAAGATTAAGCATTTTGGAAGGTGAACTCTCTGAGTTTCTGAGTTAATAGCTACTTATTTTGATGCTGAGAGGATCAGGATTCTCTGACCTGAGAGCCCAGATCTGCTCGGCACAGGGCATTGGTTTCTTGCATATCTTTGCTTACCCTGTGCTCCTTGAGGCTGGCTTTTCTGGGGGTCGTCAAAGCTCTGTCTCGGCTTGTTTTTGTTTTTTTGCCCCTGCTCAGAATATCTCCTTCAGCTCCTTGTAACTGTGCCCTTGCTGTGCCCTCATCTGGCCTGCCTCTGGACGCTGCTCTGGGCCTAGTCTCAGGCGGCTGTGAGTCCAGTCCACGTGGTGACTTGGAGGCCGCAGATCCAGGATCACGTTCTGACTCTCCTCTGACTCGTTTTCGCGTGTGCTCTTAGGCGAGTTCTGTAACCTTCTTTGCTGCTCAGTTTCCTATCCATAAAATGTGGGTCATAAAAATACCCATGCCCACCGAGAGGTATGCTGTGAGAATTAAAAATGATGACGCGCACAGCTTGACATATAGAAAGAGTCAGTACTTCGTAATCAGTAGCTGCTGTTATTATGCCAGAATGTATTCTCAGAAACTAGTTTGTTGGTAAACTTGCCCTGACAGTGAGGCTATATTTTATGTGCATACACACACTCACGTGTGAGCTATTTAAACAGTCATTAAAATACAGTGAATGTATTTACCCATCACTTAGTTTGAAAAGTCTTACCGACATAGTTGAGGCCCCTATGGAGATTCCTCCTGATTGCCTTTCCCTCCCTCCTTCTAAATGGTAACCATCATCCCGAGTTGGGTGATTTTCACGCTCGTGTGTTTCCTTACACGCTCACTGCACGTGTGACTTTGTTTTAAAAATAGCTGTTGGTAATGAATACGGCCCCTGGAAGAGACCCTGAGTCATTTGGGGAGCCACGTGTGAAGGATGCGGGAGGTCCTGTCGTCACTACCGTAGGGGGGAGCAAAAAGGGCAGAGCTCTGACTCACCCCCCGTCAGCAGAGCCCAGGTCTTCGTCCCCTTGCTTGGCTGCTCCCCCTCCTGGAGTGAGGACCCGCCTGAAGACTATGGCCTGGCCTGTATGTTGCTTGGAAAGAAATTGTGTGGCCAGAATGTTCCATCTTCAAGATGACTCTTGAATGACTTGAGTGTGTTCTTGCTTCATTTGTCACTCACTCTTTTGGCTCATCTTCTTTTGAGGGTTTGGGCACTTTGATAACTGCTCCTCTAGCCTCTTTGACTAACTGCCTTCTTGCCTTCTCCCAGCTCCTTGGTTTGGCATTACTTGCACTGAATACTCAGTATTTGCATTTCTAAGAAGCAGGATTCTGTGAAGTGCTCTTGGGAGAGATGCGCTGGGACTACCCTCCTTTTTGAGCCTTGCAGGGTTGGTTGCTCGGTGTGGGTGGCCTTGTCATTCTCCAGTACAGCCAGCTATTTAGTGTATATCATCACTGTAGTATGAGCGGGGAATCTTGTTATAGAAACCATGCCCAGCTAGGGAAATGACAGGTGTTTCCGTTAGTTAGAGATTCTGCTCCGGATGGTGTCGTGGGTGAGCTCTGAACTCGTTCAGTTCTGTTCAGTTGCTCAGTTGTGTCTGACTCTTTGGAACTCATTACTGGGTTCCAACTGGTTTCTCCTGTAGCAGCTCAGCTATCCATTGAGCCCGGGAGGTGAGACACTGGCACCTGCCTGGTGGGGGCTACAGATTCAACTTGTAATCCTTAGGTTTAGGTTGAAACTACAGAATTAGCTGTAGTTATTTATTCTCAGAGTTCAGTGCCCAGGCATAATCGAAATCTCCTTTCTCTCCTCGGCCTCGGCAGGCTGGGCGAGGCTCGCGAGCACTGCTGGCATCTCGCACCAGCATGCTGTTCTTTCCTTCTTGACTTGAGTGCTTGCTCTTCTGGAGCTCTTGGTAGCAGTTCCTCAGTTTTGTTATCTCATGCCCTTCCCCATCAGTCACGTTTACTGACTTGGTTTCTCAGCCCCAATCCATCCCCCTGACAAAGAACATTATAGAACCACTGCGAGGCAATAGCGATCTTTTTCTTTTTGACTACATGCTGAATGATCCTATTGACATAAAAGACAAAAACAGGCAAAACTCGTGGATACTATGAGAAGCCAGGACAGTAGTTGTCCTTGGAAGAATGAAGTGACAGCTGGGAGAAGGGGTTTCTTGGGCGCCAGTAATGTTGTGTTTCTCAGAGGTCCTGGGCCACAGGGTGGGTTCAGTTGGAGAAAGTTCACCGAGCTGTACACTTATGCTTTATGAAATCGGCAATAGTTCTCTTTTCTTCAGTGTCTCTGTGGGGACCTGTGAACATCCCAGTAATTCTGACCACTGGTGTTGACCTTCCCAGCACATGAGCTTCCCTTCCTCCCAATATTCCCCGCGCGGAGGGAAAATCTTACGATTCTATATGATTCTACTTCCTCTATGTTGTGGTTCCTGGTCTGTATTCTGGTTGACTTTATCTTTGTACTTCTAATACTTAACCCAGCTTTCATATATGAAAGGTTCTGTTTTTATTATCGTGGTAAGAATGCTTAGCATGAGATCTACACTCTTACTCATTTTTAAGTGTAAAATACAGTATTGTTCACTGTAGGTATGAAACATTCTTATAAAGAACTTTATGCGAGAAGAAACGTTTATAAAATATCTAGGCCTTCTAATCAGAGCAGAATAGTTCACGGAATAGTTGAACAATCACAGAATGGTTCACAAAATCTAGAATAGGTTAGAGGTGGGCAAGATGAAAGTGACTGGAGTCACTGGCTTTGGAGCAGAAAAGGTCTAGCGGGGAGGTCAGGGCATGGACTGAGGCAGGAGCCCAGGACAGGTGGGAGCGGTGGCACAAGCTGGTTGGGATGGGTTCAACTGTGTGTTGGTGCAGAGACCACATGCCTCCTGAAAGGGAGTGAAGCTGGAACCAGTGCCTTTCCCCAATGGCGGGCATCCCAAGGACAAGGGTCAGACAGGCAAAGATGGCCAGCAGAGCCAAAGGGCATCTCTCTCCAATCCTTGGCAAACCATGGCATAAGACATGACTGGATCCATTCTCTGGTTTGTGAAGGCTTTTCACTAGGCATAATAATAATTTTCACTAAATTATTCTTCAGGTCTGTAAGAGATATAACAATTCAAAGGGGAATCTAGTACCACTGAGACTCTTGTTTACCCCCAGGAAGAACTTCCAACCCGTAGCAACATTCAGTGGATACGTGATTCTGTATTGAACACCTGCTTCTTAAAGGTCCTCATGTTCAGCCATGTGGGGACGGGTTTTGAGCATCTGGCCTGCTTGCAGACAATATGAGCAAGTTCAACAATGCCCAGAAGGTAGCATACAATACATGTGTTAATGCCACTTCCTCGTGTATGCTACAGGTGATAGGATACTAGATAGATAATAATTTCATAACTAGAAATTATGAAATATTTAAATGAAATAATTTTTTAAAATCTAAGAATTTATATAAAATCATCTTATATATTACAGGAAGAAAAACTTACATGCTTATAATAAAGATGAATAGAGAGAGTTTGCTGTAGAAGCATGGCCTTTGGAGTGGGAGAGGTCACTGATTTTGGAAACAAGAGACCGGGGTTTTAAGATCCAGTGTTTATAACCCCTGGTACTTGAGGAGGTCATACTTCTCATAAATGTTTGTTGTTTTAATCTGACATATGGGAGTAATACTTATGACCCAGGTTGAGTAGAAATAGCAGTGGGATAATGTGCGTGAAAGTGCATGTATTTTTTCAGTCCATTCCTTCACTCTGCCAATAGCCATTGATCTTGTCCACGCGGTGCCAGGCACTGCTTGGGACTCAGGGGCTGGAGGTAGAGAGGACAGCTGTGGCCCCTGCTCCATGGAGCTTATAGTGACCAGACCGGAAGCTGCCCCATACTATGAACTTGCAAGGACGCATGTGACTGTTTTGGCTGGAGCTTTTAGGAAAACTTTGTGAAATAATGGCATTAGGTGGGTCCTTGAAGGTTACAGTTTCTGCAGACAAAATGGAGAGAGGAGGACTTCTAGGCAGAGGAATGACTGTGAGCAAAGAGAAAGTAAAGGGTGAAACTGGGTAAAATGAGTAGTTTCAGGAGGAAAAGCGAGTTGGGCCTGACTCATTTTCCCTTCACACCCTCCCCTGCCCCAATATGAGATTCTTCAGCCTCTTGTTTGAGGACCAGAAGTGAGAAGGGGGGAAACCCACATGGGAGACAGTCACCAGCTGCTTTGTATAAATTCAGATTATGAGAGGTCGTATTGCATGCAGAGAGAGTACGGATGGCTGGGTAGGTAGGGTGTCAGTGGAGGAGGGGCTGAACACCGGGGAACCGCCACATCTGGGCCCTTTTCTCAATCTCCTTCTAGAACTCTTTGTAGAATTAATCTCCTCCTATCTCAGAGGTCTGCTTGCTTTCTAGTTTTGAGGGAGAGAAAACCTCATTCTCTTTTGGTGTGAATTTTTTTAATTCCTGATTTCATTGTTTATTGCTGTTCTGGCTGTGCTGCGTCTTTGTCGCTGCCTGGGGTTTCTCTCGTTGTGGCCAGTGGGGGCGGCTCTCAGGCTGCGGTGCGCGGGCTTCTCACTGCGGTGGTTCCTCTTGCTGCAGAGCGCAGGCTCTAGGCACACAGACCTCAGTAGTTGCGTCTCCCAGGCTCTGGAGCTCAGGCTCAAGAGTTGTGGGCACAGACTCAGTTGCCCTGTGGAATGTGGAATTTTCCTGGACCAGGGATTGCACCCCTGTCCCCTGCATTGGCAGGTGGATTCTTTACCACTGAGCCACCAGGGAAGCCCCCCTCATTCTCTTCTGGACAAGTTGAATTTGAGGCCCTTCCAGCTGGAGGTGGCCCATGGGTGGTAGAATTCACCACACAGTCACTTTGAGGCAGTCACAAGCAGGCAGCTAGGACTTTTCTTTCTTTCTCCCTTTCCCAGCTTTGTTCTTGATGCTGGGAGATCCCATACGTGTGAAAGATTCTTTACTTTTTTAAAAAAATAACTTTGTTTTTTCGTTTTTGGCCTTGCCATGCAGCTTATGGGACCTTAGTTCCTTGACCAGGGATTGAACCTGGGCCCTTGGCAGTGAAAGCATGGAGTCTTAACCACTGGACCACCAAGAAATTCCCATCACAGAAGATTCTTTTACTTGGTGGCAGGTCTGAATTTCAGTAGTGACTTAATGCTCAGAATACAGGAAAGGTTTTAGAATATCAGTCTACTTCCCAGAAAAACTGATATGAAGGAGTTTTCATATGACAGGGTGAATTATCAATTTAGTGACTTTACATGGAAATATTTATTAAGCATTAATTATAGTGGTGATTTAGTTCCTAAGTTGTGTCCGACTCTTTTCAACCCCATGGGCTATATCCTGCCAGGCTCCTCTGTCCATGGGTTTCTCCAGGCAAGAATCCTGGAGTGGGTTGCCATTTCCTTCTCCAGGGGATCTTCCTAACCCAGGGATCAAATCTGGGTCTCCTGCATGGCAGGTGGATTCTTTACCCTCTGAGCCACCAAGGAAACAAAAATGAAAGTGAATGTCGCTCAGTCCTGTCCGACTCTTTGTGACCCCATGGACTATAGAGTCCAGGGGGTTCTCCAGGCGAGAATACTGGGGTGGGTAGCATTTTTGCTTCTCCAGCGGATCTTCCCAATCCAGGATTCGATCCAGGGTCTCCTGTATTGCAGGTGGATTCTTTACCAACTGAGCTATCAGGGAAGCCCCCAAAGTGAAAGTGAATGAAAGTCACTCAGTCGTGTCCGACTCTTTGCAACCCCAAGGACTGTGCAGTTCATGGAATTCTCCAGGCCAGAATACTGAGTGGAGAGCCTTTCCCTTCTCCGGGGGAGCTTCCCAACCCAGGGATCTTAACTCAGGTCTCCCACATTGCAGGTAGATTTTTTACCAGCTGAGCCATAAGGGAAGGCCAGATAGTAATTAGGTGCTGAATACAAGAGGCATAAGATATAATTCCTGACCTTGAGAAGCTTGTGGTCTTGCAGGATGGGTACAGTTGTGGTCTGGTGTGATAATTATATGGGGCTTCCCAGTTGGTTCAGATGGTAGAGAATCTGCCTGCAATGCAGGAGACCTGGGTTCAATCCCTGGGTCAGGAAGATCCCCTGGAGAAGGGATAGGCTACCCACTCCAGTATTCTTGGGCTTCCCTGATGGCTCAGATGGTAGAGAGTCTGCCTGCAATACAAGAGACCTAAGTTTGATCGCTGGGTCAGGAAGACCCCCTGGAGAAGGGATAGGCTACCCAGTCCAGTATTCTTGGGTTTTCCTGGTGGCTCACGTGGTAGACAATCTGCCTGCAATGTAGGAGACTTGGGTTTGATCCCTGGGTCAGGAAGATCCCCTGGAAAAGGGAATGGGAACCCACTCCAGAATTCTTACCTGGAGGATTCCAGGTAAGAGGAGGAGCCTGGCGGGCTAGAGTCCATGAGGGCAGCACAGACTATGAGAACATAGTTTGGTGAGAGCCTGGAGAGAGCAGGGGCCTGTGTGGCTCACCCCCTCACCTTTAAGTTTTTGTGTAAATGTCCTCTTTTCAGTGAGGACCACCCTGACTCCCCTTTAAACAATAGCAACACTCGCCACTTCTGAATTCTGAGTTCCCTTATCCTGTTCTTTTTTCTTTTTTCTTTTTCCATTGCATTTGTCACCCTCTGTCCCAGTTGGCTGTTGCTGAATAACAAACCATCCTCAAACTTGGTTGAAAACAGTGATTTCCTCTCTCGCTGTTCTGTTGGTTGATGGAAATTGGTTGGGTGGTTCTTGCTTGGGTGGTTGGTGTTTCTTGCTTGGTGGTTCTTTCCTTCTCCTGTGGTTGCTGCCAGATATCAGCTGATGCCTCAGGCATCTGAAGGTTCTACTGGCTCCTCCGTTGCAGTTGAGGCTGACTTGACGGGGAGCTCAGCGGGTGCTGTCCTCTGGAGCACCTTCACGTGGCCTGTCTACGTGGCTCAGGTATCTTGCAGCCTGGCAACTGGATCCAAGGGTGAACATTCCAAGGGGCAGGAAGCAGAAGCCACTGGCAGGCTGCACTTGGAATTAGAACAGCATCACTTTTTCTGTCTCTCTGAGTCCTAGGATCTGCCTGGATTTACTTTTGATGGGAGAGTGAAAAGACTACATTATAGAAGGGTATGTGGGAGAGAAAATACCATTGCAGACGGTGTTGGAGAATACATTCTGCCTTGCTTTCTTAGTATTCGTATAGCATTTGCTTATTTTTATGTCTGCTTTTTGTTGACTCCTGTGAAGGTGGGAGCCCTATGAAGGCTGGAATATCCACTGAATAATGTGTACCAAGCATCTACAGCCTTACTTGGCACAAGGAATAGTTGTTAAATGTTCTAAGAAATGTGTCTAATCCATTGTGTTCAGATTGTCGCCTGTTGTAGAGGTGTGGGTTTTTTTAACCATGCTTCTGATTTACATTCTTTGCTGTCACTTTTAAATGACTCTATAAATCAGGGACCTCATCTCTTTATTCAACACTGTATTGCTCAGTATCTGGTAAGTGGTTGGTGCTCAGTTCAGTTCAGTTCAGTTCAGTCGCTCAGTTGTGTCCAACTCTTTGTGACCCCATGAATCGCAGCACACTAGGCCTCCCTGTCCATCACCAACTCCCAGAGTTCACTCAGATTCACGTCCATCGAGTCAGTGATGCCATCCAGCCATCTCATCCTCTGTTGTCCCCTTCTCCTCCTGCCCCCAATCTCTCCCAGCATCAGAGTCTTTTCCAATGAGTCAACTCTTCACATGAGGTGCTCAGTAACTATATATTAAATTAATGCATAAGTTACTGATTCTGCTTGAAACAGAGAAGTTATGAAGAATAAACTATGTTTGAACTGGGATCTGAAGGGTACATGGGATTGTTTCAAGAGAAGGAGGAATAGGGAAGACAGGGAGAAGAAAACATTGAGAGCCAAAGGGAAGGATAAACAGGACTGTGATGAAACTGACCTGTGAGTCTCTAGAAGCCTGGGTTCTCCACATGATATGACCCCCAGTCTGCCTTTTATAACATCACCTGACCTGCCTCTTGAGAAACCTATATGCAGGTCAGGAAGCAACAGTTAGAACTGGACATGGAACAACAGACTGGTTCCAAATAGGAAAAGGAGTCCGTCAAGGCTGTATATTGTCACCCTGCTTATTTAACTTCTATGCAGAGTACATCATGAGAAACGCTGGACTGGAAGAAACACAAGCTGGAATCAAGATTGCCGAGAGAAATATCAATAACCTCAGATATGCAGATGACACCACCCTTATGGCAGAAAGTGAAGAGGAACTCAAAAGCCTCTTGATGAAAGTGAAAGAGGAGAGCGAAAAAGTTGGCTTAAAGCTCAACATTCAGAAAACGAAGATCATGGCATCTGGTCCCATCACTTCATGGGAAACAGATGGGGAAACAGTGGAAACAGTGTCAGACTAAGTTTTTGGGCTCCACAATCACTGCAGATGGTGACTACAGCCATGAAATTAAAAGACGCTTACTCCTTGGAAGGAAAGTTATGACCAACCTAGATAGTATATTCAAAAGCAGAGACATTACTTTGCCAACAAAGGTCTGTCTAGTCAAGGCTATGGTTTTTCCAGTGATCATGTATGAATGTGAGAGTTGGACTATATTATAGTCCAACTCTCACATCCGTACATGATCACTGGAAAAACCATAGCCTTGACTAGACAGACCTTTGTTGGCAAAGTAATGTCTCTGCCCTTGAATATACTATCTAGGTTGGTCATAACCTTCCTTCCAAGGAGCAAGCATCTTTTAATTTCGTGGCTGCAGTCACCATCTGCAGTGATTTTGGAGCCCAAAAAATAAAGTCTGACACTGTTTCCACTGTTTCCCCATTTATTTCCTTTGAAGTGATGGGACCAGATGCCATGATCTTAGTTTTCTGAACGTTGAGCCTCAAGCCAAATTTTTCACTCTCCTTTTTCACTTTCATCAAGAGGATCTTTAGTTTTTATTCACTTTCTGCCATAGTTAGTTTCCGGTATATAGCAAAGTGAATTTTACATACACATATATCCACCCTTTTTTAGATTCTTTTCCTATGTAGATCATTCCAGAGTATTGAGTAAGTTTTCCTGTGCTATACAGTAGGTCCTTGTTTGTTATCTATTTTATATACAGTAGTACGTATATGTCAATCCCAATCTCCCAATTTATCCCTCTTCCCTATCCCCCTGGGTAACCATAAGTTTGTTTTTTATATCTGTGATTCTGTTTCTGTTTTGTAAACAAGTTCATTTGTACTATTTTGGGGGCTTCCTGGTGGCTCACACAATAAAGAATACACCGATAATGCAGGAGATCAGGTTCGATCCATGGGTTGGGAAGATGCCTGGAGAAGGGAATGGCTACCCACTCCAGTAATCTTGCCTGGAGAATTCCATGGACAGAGGAACCTGGCAGTCTACCATCCACGGGATCACAAAGAGTCTGACACAACTGATTAAGATTCCACATATAAGCAATATCATATGATACTTGTCTTTCTTATGTTGCCTTCTGACATATCATATGCCTAGTGGGAGATTGCTAACCCTTAGGGTTAACCCCGAAACCTTAGACCAGATCTTACACAGGAAAGACTAATCTTTAGGTCAAGGGGAAAGAAGAATGAGCCATCCATCTGTCATAGGATGATGCAAATCAGTAGCAAGGAGGCAGAATTGTTAAATTCATGGATATAAACACATTTTTTTCCTGAAAGACTAAACAATACAGAAATTACAGTTGTAATGCTTTTACAACCACTATTCACATTTCTTTTTCTATGAGCTTATGAACCAGTTACTAAAATGTCAAGAAAAAAAATAAGCCTTTTGTATCTTAATCCATAAAAAATAATCAATATCAGATAAATAGGGCAGTTGTTGCATATTGCTAAATATGTGATTTCTTATGCTTTCCATCTGTATTGAGGAAAAAGTCCCCAGTAATCTTATCTTCAATTAGATCTAGCCATAGAATGCTATTAAACATCTGTACAAAATTAACCCTTCCCTCACAGCCCAGTTCCGTAGGACGTGAAGTCGCTCAGTTGTGTCCGACTCTTCTCGACCCCATGGACTGTAGCCCACCAGGCTCCCCTGTCCATGGGGATCCTCCAGGCAAGAATACTGGAGTGGGTTGCCATTTCCTTCTCCAGGGGATCTTCTTGACCCAGGGATGGAACTTGGGTCTCGCATTGCAGGCGGTGAAGATTGTTTGCAAACGGTGATCCATAAAAATGTAGATTCAGCTACGGATTGTAATTCACCTGCCTCATGTATAACAACTGTACAAAAATAATGTCAAATTAAAGGCAGTATCTGAGACAAGGAGAAGCCCATTCTCCCTGATCTTGCACCCTGTTAACAAGGAAAAGAAACGTCTGATGCTTCATCTATAGAAGACCCCTGGGTGGCCTTAACCTCCCTGAGCTTCAGTAGATACAGTCTTCCATGGGCCCTTTGATATCTTCAGTTCTTCAGGCTGATCATTGTCAGCTCTGGAAGCTTTATGCCTTTCAATTAGTCTTTCTTACTTATGTCCTGCCTTTTGGTAGCTCTGGGATTTTTCTGACTGGAGCCTGGGGGTTCATACTGGAATATTTTATAGTTTCCCTCACTGCCATACTAGACAGTGCAACTGATTTCTTCACCATTCAGTATATTCCTGTGGCCCTCCCCCTGCCCAGATGCTTTTCAGATGGTGTTAACACACATCTCCCATTTCTTGTGTACATACACACACATATTCACACACATACACACGCACACACCAGCTTTTTTCTTATCTCTTATCATACATCCAAGAAGGCTACCATTTTATAGCAGCTCTTGCAACAAATAAGACCATAGTCTGGTTTCCAGAAAGATCATTTTTGACACCTCCTGAGTGTGACTGACACATGGTGATTCCTGGGGTTTTCTCCTTGTAGGACATGTAGCTCTCGAATTTGAACTGCTGTTTACCTTTGTTCAGACTGTTTATTTGGGCTTCCCAGGTGGCAATGATGGGAAGAACCCACTTGCTAGTGCAGGAGACATAAGAGACATGGGTTCAATCTCTGGATCGGAAAGAGATTACACTTCATTATTCTTGTCTGTAAAATCCCATGGACAGAGGAGCCTGGTGGGCTACAGTCCATAGGGCTGCAAAGAGTTGGATACGACTGAAGGGACTTAGCATGCAGGCATGCACACCTGGATATTTAGAAAATGGCTTATGTATTTTCTTCTGGCTCAGAGTTACTATTTACAGCCACACATTTCATGGCAGTGATTGCCATGTAACAACAAAAAGACCAGGCAGCAGTATCTCTTGCTACTACTAATTTAAGGCCTAGTTATTTCCTTCAGGTAATCCCACGGATAAGCCGATCAGCCCCGTCACTATCGCTGGCCTGCATCATTTCCCTGCACACTGGGGAAGGTGAGTTTGGAGGCTGGACAGCACGTGGCCACGGGTCATCTACTCCAGGGTTTCCTCGGGCACTTTGCCCTTGTTCTTCTCTTGGCTTCACCTCCTCACCCCACTGCTGAGGCCAGCAGCTTGCTCAGGTTGACAGTTCCCCACAAACAGATAGCTCAGGTTTCCACCCTCCTCCCAGGGTGAAGAGGTGGGGGCAGCTGGCTCAGAAGCCCACGAGGGTGTGTTGATCAGTGGAGCATCTTGAGCTCTAGCTGGAGACGCGGGTCCCGCTCTCAGAGGAGTAGGTGGACGCCCGTGGGAGCAGAGCGTGTGTCTCTGCCTCAGATCTCACTCTGTGCCCACACTCTGCGTTCCTTTCCTTCCAGAAAGACATGATTCTGGCCAGGAAGATGCTGGTTCTTGCAGCTTGGGCCCCCCCTCCCTTTTTTTTTTTTAAGTAGCTTTATTGTGATAACAGTTCACATATCATACAGTTCATCCCTTCAAAGCATACAACTCATTGGCTTTTGGTGTATCGTGGATATACTATCCATCCGTGATATGGCAACTATCATCACCATAATTTTTAGAACATTTTGATCACATCAGAAATAAGCCCTAAGGACTTCTCTGGTGGTCCAGTGGCTACGACTCCGAGCTCCCAATGCAAGAGGCCCAGGTCCGGGAACTAGATCCCACGTGCTGAAATTCAGAGTTGGCATGCTGCAACTAAAGATCCCACCTGCTGCGTCTAAGCCCTGGTACAGCAAAATAAAAGGAAGCCCTACGCTTAGCTATCCCCCCACCCCCAGAATCTCATTTCCCAGCCCCTCAGTGGTAAGGAACCAGCAATCACCTTTCTGTCTCTATTTATGTCTTTCTTTTCCTCTTCTGGAGTTTCATATGAATGGAATTGTCACACGAGTGTATGTTCCTTGGTTCTTTGTCTCGCCACAACAAAGATTTGGAGTGACAGACATTAAAGCCCACTCGGCGTGTCACAGCTCTTGGGTCTTGGATAGACCGTGTTATAGCTCTCAGGTCTCGAAAGGACCATGTTATAGCTCTTAGACAAATCAGTGTTACAGCTCAGTGTTACAGCTCTATTTTATTTAGAAGATAGCAGGAAAATCCATCTTCGAAGTGTGAGGGCACGTCGATCCAAAGATGTGAAGAGAAGAGCACCCCAGCTTGTGGGGGGGAGAGAGAGACAGAGCTAGCTTTGGCTCCTCTTTTTATATGTTTATCTCTCCCTGGGCCTGTCCTATGTAAACTGGGCCAGCCAGGAGTGTTGTTTGTTTTACCTGAGGTCCTCACTCCGGTCCGTGGACCTTCTTTTGTTCTATTTTCGCGGGCTTTTCCCTTCTTTGTCTTTTAGCCACCGCCGTTTTGGACTCCTTTTCCCTATTCTACCTACCTAACAGAATCATACAATATGTGGTCTTTTGTGGCTCACTTCACTTAGCATGATGTTTTCAGCATTCATGTTGCAGTGTGAATCTTCATTTATTTTTTATGGCTGAATAATATTCTCCTGTATGACTTACTATGTTTTGTTTATCCATTTGTCCATCAGTGGACATTTGGGTTGTCCAACATTTGGGCTGTTGTGAATTGTGCTACTATGCACATTTGGGTGCAGGTTGCTGTGTAGACATCTGTTTTCATTTTTCCTGGGTGTATGCCCAAGAGTGGAATTGCTGGCTCATATGGTAACTGTGGGTTTCCCAGGCAGCGCTAGTGGTAAAGATCCCACCTGCCAATCCAGGAGATGTAAGAGACGTGCGTTCCATCCCTGGGTGAGGAAGATCCCCTGGAGGAGAGCGTGGCAACCCACTCCAGTAATCTTGCCTGGAGAATCCATGGAGAGAAGAGCCTGGTGGGCTACAGTCCATAGGGTCACGAAGAGTTGGACATGACTGACGTGACTTAGCATGCGCGCATGGTAACTGTATGTTTAATTATTTAAGAATTGCCAAATATTTCCTAAAGTGGCTGCATCATTTTACTTTCCTGCTAACACACAGTGTATGACGGTTCCAATTTCTCCATATTTTTGCCCCCCTTGTTGATCTGACTTTACACTTCTCGCCATCCTAGTGGATGTGAATTCATGTGAGGTTTTGGAAGGACTGGGGAAGGATTTTTTTCCTTTCTAATAGTTTTGAATGCCATGTATGTGTGTATACACACACACACACACATATTTATGACTTCAAAGTGTGCCCTTTGCTAGTGTCTGTAAAAGCACAGCTGCTCAGGGGTCCTGTTGCTTGTTACAGTAATAAAGCAGATTTCAGTATTTGTTAATCCAAAATCTCACCACCCAGAACCGTCGTGGGAGACCGTGAAACGTGTACCCTGAGAGGAGGACGGGGAGTGGTGGGAGAGGCGGGAGCAGGCGGTGTGTCTCCTGGAACGAGCGTCCTTCCCAGGGAGGGCTCCTCTTGTCTCTGTGTCTGACGGGTCCCTCTGTCTTTCAGGAGGACTGGCGCTGGCCCAGGTGCTCTTCTTCTACGTTAAGTACCTGGTGCTCTTCGGTGTCCCGGCGCTGCTCATGCGCCTGGATGGACTCAGGCCGCCACCGCTCCCTCGCTGTGTGAGCACCGTGTTCAGCTTCTCGGGGATGTGGAGGTCAGTGGCTCTGTTTGTCAGGCTCCTTCGGGGATGTCCGGTGGGAGGAGCCACCATCCTTTCTCTGCCCTTCGCTCAAGTCGCCTTTGGCACTTAGGTTTTTCTAATCTAACAGATTGATAATCCGTATTTTCTGAACCTCTCAAGCATATTGTCAGGCTATGAAAAATTGGGAGATAAAGTTTCTCACCCAGTCTGTGTAAAGATGCACAAAGAGCTGTGCCTGAAGTGGTTTCTTACTAACTTGGGACATAATATATATACTGATGATTTTATTGTTGTTTGTTTTTCTTGAAAATGACGTCTTTGTATGTGGGACTGTAGACTAAAAAAATAGACTTAATTTTATTTTTATTTTTTTTAATACCAAAAACGTAAAAAAAAAGAAAAAATATATAGACTTAAGTACAGGGCAGGCATTTACTAGCTCTCAGATCCAGAGCAACATACTTCAAATGTGAGTTTGTTTTTTGTCTTTTACATGGTAATAAAAATGATAATGGTACTGATAATACTCATCTCTAAAGGTCATTTTGAAGATTAAAGAAGCTAATACATACATATAAAGCATCTGGCACACAGTAGGTGTCTACAAACGTTAGCTTTTATTCTTCTATTACTCCAGCACTCACACACTTTGGATAGGCGGGGGCTTTTTCTGAGTGTTCTTGGTCTTCTTGATTTAGCCCCAAGGACGCACAGTCGGCCTGGAGTCTGTTCTAAAAGATCCCTCGGCCCCCCTGCCGTTTCTGGCTGTTGCTCTCCAGATGGGCTCGCTTGCTGCTGGGTTTTATTATCGCTTCCAGTGTGGAACCAGCGGCAGGCTGGCTCTTGCAATTGCAAGCCTAATGTAAGGACCTGAGGGGGGAACTCGCACATCTACGGGAGGCAGTATCTACTTAAACTGTGCTCTTTAGAAGCTTCCATTTGGCACCCGCCTCGTCCTGGCCCTGCTCAGAAAATCCATTCTGGCTCATCCAGTCTTATATTTCATCCCGGAGCTCAGTGAGTATTGCTCTCTCTAATGTTGCTCTTGCAAAAGCGGGTAGCTAACAGGCAGTATCCTAGTTTCCCATCATAATTTATTACAGGGACTGAATTGATCTAAGCCTCTGTGAGTGCAGTTCATTTTTGCTGCCGTCTGCTTCTTTTGATTGGAAATACCATCTGATTATTGTAAAGAATGTAAGTAATTTCTCTGATTTGTCTTTAATTACTTCACTGAATATCATAGGTTGCCCAGCTGTAATGGCAAATTTAGGAAAAGGGGCTCTCTCTAGCCAGGGGGCTAGGAAGTGGTTTTGCTTGGAAGGTGAGCCTGATGGGAAGGCTTTCTTCATTTTGACCTGTTCATGAAAGTAATTTACTGAATAAATGGGTTGGGACCTATGCATGACCTGTGGGTATGTCACGAGTCCCTTGTGGGCACCCAGCATGCTTCCTCAGCCTCCTTGATGTGAATGCTTGCGCTCAAGCATTTCTTGGGAAGCATGTTCTCCTAAAGAGCTTCTCCAGTGTTGGTTGGGGTAATAAATAATCTTGACTCTTGGCAGCCGTGCTGGCTCTAGGCTAATTAATTATATTTTTTGTCCAAGATCCTCTGTTGTGTACGAACCACTGAGGTGCAGAAAACATATCTACCAAGACCTTTGTCATTCTTGTTAGAAACTAGACTTGAATAGTGTGGACCCTGAGTTGTTGAAACCTTCTCCTCCGTATCAGTTACTGTGGGCACGAGAGTGATCATGAAAAGTTTCTCTGAGTGACTCCTTGGAGTGATGTGCTTCTGGAGCGAGCTGTGTACAAGGGGGTGTGCTGAAATGGCAAGCACGGTGCTTCCTGGGAGTGCCCTCAACGTGTGTCCTGGCTTCTTTCAGCTTGCGTGGGTGTGGATTTCTCCCATCACATTTGCTTTAGCTTCTTAAGGGTTTTCTGATTTGCCACTTGTATTTAGAGACACTCAGGGCTTCACTCTTGGTATACAATAACTATTCCACATGAAGTTGTTGAATTTAGGAAGGGAGATGAACTCTTTTTGAGGAATTTGGTGCACAGTTTAAGGCTCCGAAGAAGTAGTTTTTAACTGAGAAAAGAAGGAATAAAATTTATAGATTCTCCTTTGCATGCTTTCCTCCATCCTTAGTTTACTGTGTTCATAGTCAGGATCTGGTCGCATAACCCTATAGTGGTCCTGGTCCCCATCTTCTCTGACTTTTCTCCTTAAGAAGACATGTCAAGGGAAGATAAAAATTTCAATTTGTAGTTTCTATTTACATCTAATATCTCTGGGCCATCACTGAGGCATTGCTGCAGACTGGGCATTGCTCCAGCCCCTTCCTGGGTTTAGGTTCAAGT
Source organism: Cephalophus harveyi (assembly GCA_006410635.1). NCBI lineage: Eukaryota > Metazoa > Chordata > Mammalia > Artiodactyla > Bovidae > Cephalophus > Cephalophus harveyi. The sequence continues at coordinate 785,742 of SJYT01032750.1, forward strand.
CGAGTTGAGTCATGAGCAGCTGGGAAAGCTAGTGATGCAAATTATTCTGCTCCATTGTGGCCACCACTCATACAGTGCCACAAAGGGCATGGTGGATGAGAAGTGGAGGGAAGAGGTTTAAAAACCATCTCCAGAGATTGTTTAATGGCTACCTAAGCTTCTAGAAAATCCACACTGAATGAGGTTTAGAGCTGAGGGTGAGAGATGGATTTTTAGCCCCCCATTTGAAAGGAGCCATACACATCTGAACCCCATGCTGATGGGCCGCACTATCAGTCCACTTAGCAGTGAGGGACTTGCAGCCGGCAGCCTACTGTAGCAGAGGAATCTGAGCTCTACATCACACAGGAGGTGAAACTGGCCATCAGCTGAGAGATAATGTTCCTTGACATGATAGTTCAAATTGATCACGAAAAATTGTTATTTGCAGAGATGGCTCAAACCTGAAAGTTAGAGCCTGACTGACAGATATATTATATATATATATATTTTTTTTTTCCTATTTGGTCTTCTGTTTTGTATAATTCTTGCTCAAATATTTGCAGGCAGAACAAACCGCTAAGGGGTCTGTGTTTTCCCACTTGTGTGATTTTTCTGTGGCTGTACAGACATGAGAAATTGAGAATTTTCTGCTTAATTTTTGGGTTTCATGGTTTAATTTAGGTAGGCTGAGGTCTGTAATGAGCATCTTTTGCCAGAAGTCATTAAAGATGACACTGTATGTCTAAGGTTCCAAATTAGAACTCTGATTTGATTTCTAGCTGTGGAAGCAAAGTGTGCAAAGTGATAGAATTTCCCATGGTGGCTGGTGAGTTACAGGTCAATTTCAATTATCCCTGGAATTTCTCACAGCTTGGCCTCTGAATTTCCTGAATTATGATGCTCTCTGGTCTTCACAGGCAAACTGATCACTACTTATTCCAGAGGGATCTGGGTACTGTTGGTGGCAACTAGGCCTTAATATTTGGGGACATCTATGAGCTGGGATGGCAGGAACCCAAGCCCCTCTTTTCAGTGGGGCTTTGATTTGGGGCTTTCAGTGGGTCAGTAGAAGAATTTAGGTCCTGATAGCTCAGTTGGTAAAGATTCTGCCTGCAGTGCAGGAGACCCCAGTTCAATTCCTGGGTCAGGAAAGGGATAGGCTACCCACTCCAGTATTCTTGGGCTTCCCTTGTGGCTCAGCTGGTAAAGAATCTGCCTGCAATGCAGGAGACCTGGATTTGATCCCTGGGTTGGGAAGATCCCCTGGAGAAGGGAAAGGCTACCCATTCTGGTATTCTGGCCTGGAGAATTCCATGGACTGTATAGTCCACGGTGTCGCAAAGAGTCGGACACGACTGAGGGAAAGTTCACATCAGCATCAGATAGAGAGTTGGTTCAGGCCTGCAGTAGGTGATAAAACCAGCCACACCAACTACTGGCTTCGCTTGAGTCCTACCTTTGAATCATGTTTAACCTCAGGTTGCAGGGCAGGATGGCAAACACGGAGTTTGTGAAATACAATCTCCCAGCATGGTTGGGTGGAAAGCAGGGGAAGTGTGAACATAAAGGAGAAAAAGGTGCTTATTAACAGGTGCTGTTAATAGGGGCTCACTTTTTTTTTGAAGGTAACATAGTAACTAAGGGCTTCCTATGCCAGGTACTAGCTGTGTAATTTGGGCAAATAATTAAAATTCTCCAGGTGAATCTTTTTGTTTCTAAAATAGAGATGAGAATAGCACTTGCCTCACAGCAGTGAGGTGAGGGGTGACTAAGCCTGGGGTATAGTCGGTCCTCAGGAGGTGATAGCTTCTTACTGTTTTGCGCTGGAAAATGTAGCAAAGCCAGAGGTGCCCGGGAGATGGGCAGGGCTGGGGAAGCAGCGGGCAGGGATGGGACTGGCTGGGGAGAGGCTCTGGTCCAGCTCAGAGCCTGAGATGTAACAGTTCAGAGAGGCAGAGTGTGGCGGACAAGAGACGGGCTCTGCCCTCAGTGGGTAGCTTGATCCAGTCACTTTTGCCTCAGTTTCCCCATCTGTTAAATGAGAGCCAGACTCTTTCACTAGGTGATGGCTATGATCCCTAGTTCTGTATTAGCCCCACACTGGATGGATATGAGACCACTACTATCCTGGTGCTGAAGTACTCCCAGCCCCCTCCCCCATATGTAGTTGGGCTTATGCTTGCATTTTCTGGGGTATTAAAATGGGGCAAACCATAGTGCTTGTCTCACTGGGGAAGTATGAGGATTAAGTGAGTTCATGTACTAACCAGTGCGCACAAGCCGGCAGTGTAGACACTGACATGTTGGCTAACGATCCTAATTGCAGACACGAGAGTAAAGGGGGCGCTGTTCGTTTTCTAATTTCCGAGAAAACAAAGGCCTGGGAGGGTGAGGGGTTGAGGAGGTGGACGGTGATGGGGGGGCGGGCGGTGATAATGTATGGAAGGTGTGGGTTTCAAGATGGAAGCATGGGGGTCCCCAACATCTAGACCATTGCAACCTCCCTCTCACCCTTGCGGGAGTTCACTTTGCAAATAGTTTCCACTACTGGGCATTTGCAGGAGTCTAGATGGGAAAATAGTGGAAACAGTGTCAGACTTTATTTTTCTGGGCTCCAAAATCACTGCAGATGGTGATTGCAGCCATGAAATTAAAACATACTTACTCCTTGGGAGGAACGTTATGACCAACCTAGATAGTATATTCAAAAGCAGAGACATTACTTTGCCAACAAAGGTCCGTCTAGTCAAAGCTATGGTTTTTCCTGTGGTCATGTATGAATGTGAGAGTTGGACTGTGAAGAAAGCTAAGCACTGAAGAATTGATGCTTTTGAACTGTGGAGTTGGAGAAGACTCTTGAGAGTCCCTTGGACTGCAAGGAGATCCAACCAGTCCATTCTAAAGGAGATCAGCCCTGGGATTTCTTTGGAAGGAATGATGCTAAAGCTGAAACTCCAGTACTTTGGCCACCTCATGCGAAGAGTTGACTCATTGGAAAAGACTCTGATGCTGGGAGGGATTGGGGGCAGGAGGGGAAGGGGACGACAGAGGATGAGATGGCTGGATGGCATCACGGACTCGATGGACGTGAGTCTGAGTGAACTCCGGGAGTTGGTGATGGACAGGGAGGCCTGGCGTGCTGCGATTCATGGGGTCACAAAGAGTCGGACACGACTGAGCGACTGAACTGAACTGAACTGGCGGCTTAGTTGTAAAGCATCTACCTGCCAATGCAGGAGATGTGGGTTTGATTCCTGTTTGGGGAGGATCCCCTGGAGAAGGAAATGGCAACTCACTCCAGTATTCTTGCCTGGAGAATTCCATGGACAGAGGAGCCCAGTGGGCTACAGTCCACAGGATCGCAGAGAGACACATCTGAGCTATTAAACACAACAGCTGGGCATTTGTCCTACCTCATGCCTTGGGTACCTCTGTTAGTCTACCCTTCTCTCTTCTGAGTCCCATCTCCACAGACTCAGAAGACTGGTTTTCTTTCTTCTTACATTCATACTTCAATCCCTTCACTTTTTTCTCCAAATACGGACTTCTGTAAATCAAAACAGGAAGGGGACCTCAGGTTGAGGCAGATTTTAGGAACCGTCATTAGGTTTTACTTCCTGGATTTACTTTGACTTCAGAGACAGTTTCTCTGCTCTTCTCTCTATTTTCATCCTGTGTGGGTAGTATTTTCAGTCCACATATTACTGAGCGACCCTCAGACTTTTTAGAGTAAGGAGCACTTTGATGCAGGGAACTCCAGAGCATCTTCAGATGGAAGGCTTTCGTTGGTCACCGGTCACCAGAGCCTAGCCGTGGAGCCCGGCTGCCTGCCTTTGAATCCTGGCTCTGTTCCCTGTTACCCAGTGACCCCTCCATGCCTTAGCTTCCTTCTCTGGAAAGCGGAGATGTTACAGTACTCACCTCTGGGAACGGCCACCCCGTGCTTGTCACAGCGGCAGCCACGTTCCATGCAGTAGTTGTCTCTTACTTGCTCACTCTCCAGCAGACGATGAGCTTTTGAGAGCAATGATCGAATCTTGCTTTGTTTCAAGTTATGTCCCCAGGTCCGTCCGGGGTATCCAGCCTGTAGTGGGCACTCTGTAATTTTGGACATGGGGTCTGAAGAGCTGGATTTTCGGATAGTTTGATCTGAATTCAGGATGGTTGCTCTGTGTCACCTGTACGACATGTCCTTGCTCAGGTGCATACGCACACCTTGGCCTCTGTCAGTACCCCACCCTCTCCATCTCTCTGTTTTTCTCATTAAATGTGTGTACCTGGCATGTCAAAATATTGCGTCTGCTTGCAATTTTCCTGAGAGTGAATCTGCCATGTGAGGGATGAGGGACGCCTGCCTTTCTTACTTAATTACTATTGTTATTTTATCAGAGCTTGTGCCATATCCTTGACACCGGGTAATGGGGAAAGCCTGAAAAACTTATAGGAAGGAAAGAGATTCCATTCAGACGTGGATGTGAGAGAGGAGTTTGACAGCTGTTTGTCTTGGGAGATAGGATTCTTCCCAGGCAGGGGCTTATGTGGCAGATGAAGACTGTGGAAGCAGGATGGGGAGGGAAGTGCTTTGAAAACATGCCCTCCCAGTGAATATGGTTGACCCCTGAGCAGTGCAGGGGCTGGGGCACTGGCCCTCCTGATGGTTGGAAGTCCACGTATAATTTATAGTCAGCCCTATATGATTCTGCATCCTTGGATTCAGATACCCTTGGATCACATAGGACTGCAGTATATACTCCTGAAAGAAACCGAGTGTAAGTGGACCTACACAGTTCAAACCTATGTTGTTCAAGGGTCAGCTGTAATAGTAGGAGTAATAATAATAGTATTAATAGCAGTAATGGCAGCTGCAGCAGCAAACTCTTAGTGCATACATCATGCCAGGCACATTTCTAAGTGCTTTTATGTATTTATTTAATCCTCACAAGACATGTATGGTGTAGGTTCTGTCATCCCCATGATTCACACTTGATGAAACTGATAGAATCACACAGCTTAAATCCTTCAGTGACACCTCTGGCGAGTGGTGGCGCTGGGATTTGAACCCAGGCATGTGGCTGTAGCGTCTGTGACCGTGATCGCTGCCTTTCACCGTCCCGGTGAGATGGCGCTGGGGTGGGTCTGGAGTGAAAGGCTTGTGTGGCAGGTTCTGGGACTCAGGGGTACCTGAGGATGACGGTGGCTTCTTCACTGGCTCTCTGGGAAGGGAAGGACTCCAGATTCCCCAGAGCCCTGCCTGATCTGGCCCCTGCTTACTGGCTCTCATTCTCTGCGTTTTGAGCGCTTGCCATGGGACAGTCTAATGGGGACAAGGATGTGAATTTAAAGATGAATAGAATTGCAGTGTGACAGATGCTGTGAAGGAGAGATCCCTGGTGCTCTTAGAACCTGTGTAGAGGGATTTGTTCTCGTCAGAAAAGCTCTTCTGCTGAGGTGTGGATTGACCCGAGATCTGAGGGTTGAAGGGAAGGGGAAAGCATATTCCAGGAGGAGGGAACGGCCTGTCCAAAGGCCCTGTGGTGGGAGGCCGGGGCAGTTCTCTGGCCTTGAAGAAGGCCAGCCCCCTGGACTCTGCAGGGGGTGAGAGGAGGGGCTGGTCGGGCAGGGGGTTGACCTCCCTGCCCCGAAGGGAAGAGGAGACAGGGAGGCATCACTTAACCCTGGAAAACTGCCTGAGGGGCTGGTGGAGTCTCTGGGGCTCCTGTTGGTACCTTACATTCCTTGTTTTGCAAACGGCAATCCAGAAGCAGCTGTCTCAGCGGGGGTGGGGGCGCTTCGCCTGCGCCGCATACACACTAGCTTCATCTCCCGCATTGTCCCCTCCTGGGTCTCCGGGCCCCCGGCCGCCCTGCTGGCTGGCCTCCTCCTGTGTTTCTTTACCTTACGTCAGGCTGGGTCATGTCCTCTTTGCCAACAAGGATGGAAAATTGCCCCATATTTGCTGATCTTTAACCTTCTGGGCCCTCAGCATGATCTTACTTCTTTTTCACACCCTCCCTTCAGCAAACGAGTGTTGCTTTTTGCCCCACCTCACTTCTGAGGATTAAATTCAAAGTGCAGCCTACTATTTCTCTGAAACATTTATAGATATTTTGATATTTCAGTTTTACATTTGTGTGTGGTCAAGTCTCTTATTCTTTTCCTGTATAGTTCCTACCTCTGGTGATAATTGAAGAAAGTCCCGTTGACATTTATTTATTTTTGTATAAGGCAAGAAGCCTTCATTTGGGGATCCACAAGCTACTGAAAGCGTTTTTCAGTAGATTCTCAGAAACCTGCTGTCTGTAGTCTCTTCATCATGTAGCACTGGACCTTGGCACATAGTAGGCCCTCAACATCTGATATTTCCTAAATGTAAGGTGACCCCCCATGGCCCCCACTCCTTTCAAAGATAAAAGGGAAATTGGCTTACATGTGAAGTGTGGGTCAAACTTCATTTATTCCCGATGGCTAACCTGCCATCCTGATGGCATTTATGGTGCATTTATATTAATAAAATGCTGTCCGTTCCCATGTCATCTATTGCTTGTGTGGTACCTGAGGTTCTTTTTGGCACACCACCCACAGCACGTCTTAAAAATATCACATTTCTATCTTTTCTGTATCGAATGACTTACTGTTAGAATCCAAGAGGGAACTTGTGTTTCTTTATTGGGTCTGGTGCAGAAAAGAAAAGAAGGTGTGAGTAAAGATAACAGCTCTTTCATTCCTCCTCATTAGAAGCTAAAAACCAGCAAACCAATCAGCCACCATGACCACCACCACAACAACACGAAAAGAAAAACTGAAAGGACTTGCGTTATTTCTGGGAGAATAGAATAGGGAGAGGCTGTCCTCTTGCTCGTAGTGGGGG
>SJYT01032750.1:793875-989860 GCA_006410635.1 Cephalophus harveyi
TTATTTGACTGTGGATCACAACAAACTATGGAAAATTCTTCAAGAGATGAGAATACCAGACCACCTTACCTGCCTCCTGCGAAACCTGAATGCACGTCAAGAAGCACCAGTTAGAATGAGGCATGGAACAATGGACTGGTTCCACATTGAGGAAGGAGTATGTCAAGCCTCTATATTGTCACCCTGCTTATTTAACTTATATGCAGAGTACATCATGCTAAATGCTGAGCTGCATGAATCACAATGTTTGAGCAAACTCCAGGAGATAGTGAAGGATAGGGTAACACGGTGTGTTGTAGTCCATGGGGTTGCCAAGAGTTGGACACAGCTTAGCGACTGAACAACAACAGTATATATGAGTGTGTGTGCGCTAAGTCGCTTCAGTTGTGTCCAGCTCTGTGCGACCCTATGGATTCTAGCCTGCCAGGCTCCTCTGTCCATGGGATTCTCCAGGCAAGAATACTGGAATGGGTTGCCGTGCCCTCCTCCAGGGGATCTTGCTGACCTAGGGATCAAATTCGCATCACTTTTGTCTAACCTGCTTTGGCAGTTGGGTCTTTACCACTTCCGTCACCTGGGAGTGTATGTGCATATGTGTATGTGTGTAAATGTATATATATAAAATTATGCACAGACACGCAATTATAAAATATGTATGTGTGTATATGTATGTGTATGTGTGTCAGGTAGGGCTTTGTAAGCTGTTATGCATTTTATCTGAGTTAGATAGTTTACTATTTAGGATTCTCCAGAGAAACAGAACCAGTAATATGTGTAGTTGATCCTTGAACTGTGAGGTCTGTTTATACACGTATGGTTTTCAATAGTTAATACTACAGTTGTAGTAAATCCTACACTGTCAATAGTAAATAGTAGACTGTCCACAGCCGGTTGAATCCTTGGATTTGGAGCGCAGACTTTAAGCTGTGTGTGCGTTTTTGACGGGGGCAGTGGGTTGGAGCCCCTACCCCACAGTGTTCAAAGGTCAACTGTATATATGAGGAGATTTATTTTTTTTAGGAACTGGCTCATGTGACTGTGGAGGCTCAGAAGCCTCACCATCTGCCAGCTGCATGCCGGAGGCTCAGGAAAGCTGGTGGTGTGATTTAGTCTGAGTACAAAGGCCTGCTAACCAGGAGAGCTCATGGTGTAAGTCCTGGTCCAAAGGCCCGAGAATCCGGGGCTGATGTAAGAAGTTCTGAGAATCAGTAGTGTGTGTGTCTGCGGGAAAGAGATATATGTCTCAGCTCCAGGAGACAACGAATTTCCCCTTCCTCTGCATTTTTGTTCTATTCAGAGCCTCCATGGGTTGGGTGATGCCCACCGTTGGTGAGATTTGTTGTTGTTAAGTTGCTCAGTTGTGTCCGACTCTTTGCAACCCCATGGACTGCAGCACGCCAGGCTCCTCTGTCCTTCACCGTTTCCCAGAGCTTGCTCAAGCTCATGTCCATTGAGTTGATGATGCCATCCAACTATCTCATCCTCTGAGGGTGTATCTTCTTTATTCAGCTTACTGATTCAAGTGCTAATCTCTGGGAAACACTCGCAGGAACACACCCAGAAATAACATCTTACCAGTTATCTGGGCATCCTTTAACTCAGCCACGTTGATACAAAGTGAGCCATCCCTGATGGGCAGTCATGGAGAGGATTTGAGCTGGAAGTGACGTTGTGCTATGTTAGGAGACTAGTCCTTAGGGGTCAGGGCAGGAACAGTGAGCAGGTCAGAGGGTGTGGCAGCCACCCAGAGCCAGGCCTTGTCCTTGTGATGCTCACAGCTTTCCAGCCCCTCCCCTGCCCCTAAACCACTCCCGCTTTACAAAGGGAGCACACAGCCTCAGGAGGAACTGAGAGACAGCTGAGCCGCAGGACGGCTGTGCCCACTGCTGCGGGTGCCCACCGAGATAGAGGCGGGCTCCAGGTCGAAACTGAACTAATTGAAGCTTTAGTTTCTGGGAAGCAGTCTGGCAGTCTGCACTGTTGGGCTTGCACATTCAAATTACTTTAAATCCAGGGCGCCAAGTAATTAGATAGAAAAGGACTCACTTCATTGTTTTTCTTAATGGAAGGTACGTACGTATTCTTACTCTTACGTATTCTTACAGCCACGATCACAGCCCTTGAGAACCACATCTCATTCCCCTTGACCAGGAAGGGGAACGTGGCCAGACAGACTGCCTGCGTGGAGGTATTTGCAACCAGAGTAGAGCATAGAAAGAATTTGTGTCACGTTGCTGCAGCGCTCCCGTGAATACAGAGAAGACTTTGGGTAATGCATTATTAAAGGCACGCGCGGCCTTGTATACAATTTAAGTGTGAACTTATTAGCATTTCAGGCTGATGCCTCTTTTAGATTTAATTAGGTTTCAGGCTTCAGTCGATTTATTAAATGAATTTCTCACTGCTTAAAAGGTGTAATATGTTCCCGACAGTAGCCTTTCATCACTCTCTCCTCATTTCCTCATGCACTCAAGCAGATCTTGACTTCCCATCTTGGATTTAGAGCCCGGGGTTCTTTTCCAAAGATACCGTGTTGTTTGGTGGAGCCTCCACAGTGTCCGACATGAATGCACCTCTTGTAGATTGACCACCGGTAAATTTAACTAGTGCCCAAATAAGAGCACTGCTTTCTGTCTGGGTGGCCGTTTGTCACTGCGAGTCTTCCTACTGTTAGGCTGGCACGGAGTCCACGGACCTTTATTTCAACTCCTATGAGGAAAGCGCTGAGACTGTTCGAATAGTGGAAAATTAAATGTAATGAATCAAACCATATTAGTGGTTCTCAGGATGGGCTGGAGAACTAGACCACAGCATGCGGGCGTTTACGCTGGCGGCCCACCTTTGTGTGGAAGAGCACAATGAGCGCCGCTCCGAGCCTCTGGAGGGTCCTAACCCCACTGTTCCTGTTGCCTGCCTGCCTGACCCTGCGTCAGCTATTGGGCCAGTGAGCTGGGCCTGCCTCATCTCTGAAGTAGGGATCCTGATACTTCAGCACCCTCAGGCAGGGGGGGTCTGCTTGATTCCTAAGGGTTCCTTCCAGCTTTTTAGCTTCCCTGGTGGCTCAGCTGGTAAAGAATCCGCCTGCAGTGCCGGAGACCTGGGTTTGATCCCTGGGTTGGGAAGATGCCCTGGAGAAGGGAAAGGCTACCCGCTCCAGTATTCTGGCCTGGAGAATTAAAAGAGTTGGACACAGCTTAGCAACTGAACAACAACAGTATATATGAGTGTGTGTGCGCTAAGTCACTTCAGTTGTGTCCAGCTCTGTGCGACCCTATGGATTCCAGCCTGCCAGGCTCCTCTGTCCCTGGGATTCTCCAGGCAAGAATACTGGAATGGGTTGCCGTGCCCTCCTCCAGGGGATCTTGCTGACCTAGGGATCAAATCCGCATCACTTTTGTCTAACCTGCTTTGGCAGTTGGGTCTTTACCACTTCCGTCACCTGGGAGTGTATATGTACATATGTGTATGTGTGTAAATGTATATATATAAAATTATGCACAGACACGCAATTATAAAATATGTATGTGTGTATACGTATGTGTATATGTGTCAGGTAGGGCTTTGTAAGCTGTTATGCATTTTATCTGAGTTAGATAGTTGACTGTTTAGGATTCTCCAGAGAAACAAAACCAGTAGTATGTGTAGTTGATCCTTGAACTGTGAGGTCTGTTTATACACGTATGGTTTTCAATAGTTAATGCTACAGTTGTAGCAAATCCTACACTGTCAATAGTAAATAGTAGACTGTCCACAGCCGGTTGAATCCTTGGATTTGGAGCGCAGACTTTAAGCTGTGTGTGCATTTTTGACGGGGGCAGTGGGTTGGAGCCCCTACCCCCACAGTGTTCAAAGGTCAACTGTATATATGAGGAGATTTATTTTTTTTAGGAACTGGCTCATGTGACTGAGGAGGCTCAGAAGCCTCACCATCTGCCAGCTGCATGCTGGAGGCTCAGGAAAGCTGGTGGTGTGATTTAGTCTGAGTACAAAGGCCTGCTAACCAGGAGAGCTCATGGTGTAAGTCCTGGTCCAAAGGCCTGAGAATCCAGGGCTGATGTAAAAAGTTCTGAGAATCAGTAGTGTGTGTGTCTGAGGGAAAGAGATATATGTCTCAGCTCCAGGAGACCGCGAATTCCCCCTTCCTCTGCATTTTTATTCTATTCAGAGCCTCCATGGGTTGGGTGATGCCCACCGTTGGTGAGATTTGTTGTTGTTAAGTTGCTCAGTTGTGTCCGACTCTTTGCAACCCCATGGACTGCAGCACGCCAGGCTCCTCTGTCCTTCACCGTTTCCCAGAGCTTGCTCAAGCTCATGTCCATTGAGTTGATGATGCCATCCAACTATCTCATCCTCTGAGGGTGTATCTTCTTTATTCAGCTTACTGATTCAAGTGCTAATCTCTGGGAAACACTCCCAGGAACACACCCAGAAATAACATCTTACCAGTTATCTGGGCGTCCTTTAACTCAGCCACGTTGATACAAAGTGAGCCATCCCTGATGGGCAGTCATGGAGAGGATTTGAGCTGGAAGTGACGTTGTGCTATGTTAGGAGACTAGTCCTTAGGGGTCAGGGCAGGAACAGTGAGCAGGTCAGAGGGTGTGGCAGCCACCCAGAGCCAGGCCTTGTCCTTGTGATGCTCACAGCTTTCCAGCCCCTCCCCTGCCCCTAAACCACTCCCGCTTTACAAAGGGAGCACACAGCCTCAGGAGGAACTGAGAGACAGCTGAGCCGCAGGACGGCTGTGCCCACTGCTGCGGGTGCCCACCGAGATAGAGGCGGGCTCCAGGTCGAAACTGAACTAATTGAAGCTTTAGTTTCTGGGAAGCAGTCTGGCAGTCTGCACTGTTGGGCTTGCACATTCAAATTACTTTAAATCCAGGGCGCCAAGTAATTAGATAGAAAAGGACTCACTTCATTGTTTTTCTTAATGGAAGGTATGTACGTATTCTTACTCTTACGTATTCTTACAGCCACGATCACAGCCCTTGAGAACCACATCTCATTCCCCTTGACCAGGAAGGGGAACGTGGCCAGACAGACTGCCTGCGTGGAGGTATTTGCAACCAGAGTAGAGCATAGAAAGAATTTGTGTCACGTTGCTGCAGCGCTCCCGTGAATACAGAGAAGACTTTGGGTAATGCATTATTAAAGGCACGCGCGGCCTTGTATACAATTTAAGTGTGAACTTATTAGCATTTCAGGCTGATGCCTCTTTTAGATTTAATTAGGTTTCAGGCTTCAGTCGATTTATTAAATGAATTTCTCACTGCTTAAAAGGTGTAATATGTTCCCGACAGTAGCCTTTCATCACTCTCTCCTCATTTCCTCATGCACTCAAGCAGATCTTGACTTCCCATCTTGGATTTAGAGCCCGGGGTTCTTTTCCAAAGATACCGTGTTGTTTGGTGGAGCCTCCACAGTGTCCGACATGAATGCACCTCTTGTAGATTGACCACCGGTAAATTTAACTAGTGCCCAAATAAGAGCACTGCTTTCTGTCTGGGTGGCCGTTTGTCACTGCGAGTCTTCCTACTGTTAGGCTGGCACGGAGTCCACGGACCTTTATTTCAACTCCTATGAGGAAAGCGCTGAGACTGTTCGAATAGTGGAAAATTAAATGTAATGAATCAAACCATATTAGTGGTTCTCAGGATGGGCTGGAGAACTAGACCACAGCATGCGGGCGTTTACGCTGGCGGCCCACCTTTGTGTGGAAGAGCACAATGAGCGCCGCTCCGAGCCTCTGGAGGGTCCTAACCCCACTGTTCCTGTTGCCTGCCTGCCTGACCCTGCGTCAGCTATTGGGCCAGTGAGCTGGGCCTGCCTCATCTCTGAAGTAGGGCTCCTGATACTTCAGCACCCTCAGGCAGGGGGGGTCTGCTTGATTCCTAAGGGTTCCTTCCAGCTTTTTAGCTTCCCTGGTGGCTCAGCTGGTAAAGAATCCGCCTGCAGTGCCGGAGACCTGGGTTTGATCCCTGGGTTGGGAAGATGCCCTGGAGAAGGGAAAGGCTACCCGCTCCAGTATTCTGGCCTGGAGAATTCCATGGACTGTATAGTCCATGGGGTCGCAAAGAGTCGGACACGACTGAACCACATTCTCCTTCACTTCCAGCTTTAGGTTTCGTGTATGTGTGTGTGTACACACACCTTAGTATGGGGGAAGGGGAAACGGTATTAAAAATAGACAAGTTTCTGGTTGTGTTTAATAACTATCTAGACAAATAATATCTATAATACAATGTAGAAGAAGTAACGTATTTTAGATTTCTAACAAACTAGGACCTCAGCTCCCAGAAGAAAGTTGTTTGTATTACATGTACTCTATATCTTCAAATGTATTGCATTTTGAAAGTTCAGTCGGAATGGGGATTAAGACACAGCAACCAAAGTAGGGTAAGTATAAATACACATTTCTATAGTATAAATCTCTTTCTGTAGTATAAAGATAAATCCCTTTTTACCACAGAGCAAAAGTTGTGTTCAGAATGCTGTGAATTCACAATACAGGGAAAAAAAATGAGTAAAGAAGTAAAGCCCAGAGGCAAAATGGGATTGTGGCTGATTGGCAGGCTCATCGTTGAAGAGAAGGCTAATTTTATTTATTTTTTGCAAAACTCAGCATGGGGGATAGGTTATATAAGAGGTCTGTGAATTTAAAAAAAAATAAACTTCTGATTTCCCACCTGTTTATTGTTCATATAGGAATGATAAACCCTATCATTAACTCCACTTCTGATGTCTTCCAGAGGAGAGAGAGAAGTGCTGGGCTGCCTTGGAGCTGTAGTTGTAGGGTTTCCTATGATCTGGAAGATTTCCACAGCCCTTCTGTCTTTTATGACTTGAAAGAGTTTGATTCTCCCTTATTTCATAGGACATTCCCCATTTAAAATTTGTCTGCTGCTTCCTTGTGAGTAGATTTAGATTGTATCCGATTTGGACATCACGTAGGGAGACAGATCATGTGCAGCTGTGCCACTGGTAACGTTAGTTTCCTTCATCCTGTAAGAGTGGACTGGACATGTCGGTGGATAATGATTAACATCCTGTGTGGTGGTGTTTAGTCGCTAAGCCGTGTCCGACTCTTTTGTGACCCCATGGGCTGTAGCCTGCCAGGCTCCTCTGTCCATAGGATTTCCCAGGCAAGAATACTGGAGTAGGTAGCCATTTTCTCCTCCAGGGAGTCTTCCCAACCCAGGGATCAAACCTGCATCTCCTGCACTGGCAGGAGGGTTCTTTACCCTTAAGCCACCAGGGAAACCGCAATCTACAGTTACTACTGTATGCATGCTAAGTTACTTCAGTTGTGTCCAGCTCTTTGCAACCCTATGGACTGTAGCTGGCTTGGCTCCTCTGTCCATGGGATTCTCCCAGCCAGAATACTGGAATGGGTTGCCATGCCCTCTTCCAGGGGATTTCCAGACCCAGGGATTGAACCTTGCTTTGGCAGGCAGGCTCTTTACCACTAGCCCCACCTGGAAGATGAAGTTACTACTATAGTTACTACATTTTTTGCCCTTGTAACTCATAAACATTTTGTGGGAGACATGTTAGTATCATACCAATATTCCACTCTTCTTCAAGACTTTCCCCCACATTTAGCGTTATGTGTGATCCTTGCCCAAGCCCGTCTTTACGTGGTGGTTGTAAAAAGATGATTTTCCAACTTTGGCACTAATTAGTTAGCACTCGGCCTTCTATTGGAAACAGCAGCCTCTCCCGCATTTGTTTAACTCACTATTATCTGTATCTGTATGGTTGCAGCACTATTTTCCAGAGGTTTATAATTTATTACTGTCCTTAATTTTTTAGTGCTCACATGGTTGCAGTCTTAGCTGGTGGGGGCCCCATCCTCCTGCCATGGACATGCTCAAGTGGTTGGGCAGGATGCTTCCTATGTGCAAACCCTGCCTGCCATCACCTCTCTGTGGTCCCAGAAGTATCTACTTGAACCTCAGTGTCTTGCCTCAGGTCTGGTGGCTTTGAGAAGAAGAGGGAGGGAAGCAGGTATGTGAGGATGTGAGTGAGGAAAGAGAGAGAACAAAGCGGGCGGACCTCCCCCGTGCAAGAGGGGACCCAGGTCGTGGACGAGAGTGGGAATGAGGGACACACCTGTGTGCTTGACCGTTAATGCAGGAACTCCTCCCTGTTGTACATGAGGCACAGTCAGGGTCCCGGAAGATGACCACTCCGAGACTAGTCCTCTGCGGGTTCAGGATCCATAGACTTCTTCACCAGTTGCCTCTGCTCAGAGCTATGGCCTCACCCTTGAGATCACAGATGTTTAAGAACTGGGCTATTTAATCGCTTCCTTGGGTGTCCCCACCTGAACTGACATGTGGACGTCTTCCACCAGCCACTCTTCACGTCCCAGGCTCACTTGGTCCGTGAGATCCAGGGCTGCATGCCTTGTGTTGTTTGGTATTTCCGGGGCCATCTCATAAACTGTGATGTTGGGCCTTAGTTTCTTTTAATGCTGCAAGAGGGATTAGAGTTATGATCTTCAGAATCCTCCCCAGCCTTAAAAGTCTCTAATTCTGAAAACTGAGGTAGGAATTTTATATGCTTGAATTGATGTTGTCACATATCTGTCCTTCCCCCTCAGCCCTACAGATTCTGCTCTTGGGTCAAGCAAAATACGTACTTCACAAGGTTACCTTCTTTCATAATGTCTTATTCTCCAAATTATCCCTGATGATAGAAGTATAATCAGGATGTTAATTAATGCATTTGCAGGCTGTAACGTAGATGTGTATAGTCACGAAGTATTCTCGTAAGAAGGGAAATGGATTTCTGTAATAGTCTGTGAAAGGGCACATTTCTGAATTCCTCTGAAGGCTACATTAAGTTAACACTTACCGTAATGAAGCCACTCCAATCAGCTTCTCATTTCTTCTTTGCTCATTTTGAAGGATTGTTCTGGAGATGCTGAAAGTGCTATTCACGTTATTAATAATCAGAGCTTTTGTCCAGCGATTGGGTGCTCTTCCTGGCTCTCTGACCATCTGCAGCCCTGTGTCCTGATCTGCTAGATGATGGTGGGACTGGCAGAGGGTGTGTCCATTCAGGGGACAGTCAGGGTCCACCCACAGACCCTCAGTGTGGGAGAGGAACAGCGGTATATCCGTGTCATACATCCAGATATCACACCTGCTCCTGAGGCAGTTAAGGATAGCGGATTTGTCCCAGTACTTTTTCTGTAGTTTGTGTACTTAAGAAGTTAGGGACTTCTGCAAACTCAGGAGTCAAGAGTATCCAGCTCAGGAGTCAGTGTCATCTAAGAACAAGCCTCTTGGTTCTCTTCTTGTTGGTGTCAGTGACAAGACAGCAAGTGTCCCCTCCTCCATGTCATTAAATCCTGCACCGGCTGCTGGCCTAAAGGAAACCTTGATTTACTCTTCATACTGTGGCTTTGAAAACCTCGTCAGCTGTTTTTCAAAAGGAGGGGGAAATCTGCCTCTGAAGAGGATGAAAAGGAGCAATAACAAAGCCCCCCAGTCCCTCTCAACCTAAAGCCATGTAATTATTTTACATTATTTTCATTGAATGTGCTTCTTGCCTGTGATGGGATTTTTCAGGTTTCACTCCCAAGAAGTCCAGACCCTGGGGCAAAGGGTGGGAGAAGTCAGAACAGAACGGACGCTGCTGTGCATCTGAGTGGCTGTGGGAGAGCCTGAGCCTCAGCCAGATGGCAGCGTAGCAGGTGTGGATGGCGGGAGGAGCTCAGGACCAAGGACCAGAGCACCGGGCTTTGCAGAACTGGGAGGGTGTGGTGCTGGCTACGTATGCCCAGGATCAGTGTAGACTCAAAAATAATGGAAAGCAACCAAGAAGGCTTTTTCCCAATGGAAGAAGGTAGACATGGTTTCCTGCAGAGCCACACAACACCTCTTTGAGTTTCTTCCTGGACTTCAAAGGGAATGATCTGTGGGGCATCCAGGGGAAAGACAGGGATCAGGACTGTTCTGAAGGAAGGAAGGTTTGTGGAGGTCGCCTGGAGCACCGTCCTCCTCCACGCTTGTTTTGAGGACCGGGAAGGATGGATGTGTTTCATTGTGATGAGCTACAAGGGATGGGTCATGAACCGTTTGGATCAGGGGTGCAGAGTTGCTAGAGAACTGGACATTGCAGGAGTTCGTAATCCAGAGGGACGCCTGTAAAAGTCACCGGGCTCTTCCTTCCTTTCTCCTGGGCTTCCTCTAAACCTTCTGTATCACACATTGCCTGATCTCCTTCAGGTCTTGACTCAGGGGCCATCTTCAAAGTGAGACTCAGCCTGACCATCCCCCCCATCTCCCTTACCCGCCTTTACTCTTTCTGTTTGCTCTAGTATTCACCAGCCCCTAACATGCTATAGTTACCTGTAACGTATGTTGATTATTGTGTCTCTCTCTCCTTGATGGAACAGAAGCTCCACGCTTGTCTGTGTTGTTCACCGACGCCTTCCATGGGCCCAAGCAATGCCTGGCACCTAGTAGGTGTTCATTTATTACTTGCTCAATGGGCGAATGAAATGACTAAGATAGAAAACATTCACAGAGAGCCAAGAAGCTGAATAAGATCCTGGTTTGTGTTATGTTTATTTGCTCAGTTGTGTCTGAGTCTTTGCAGCCCTGTGGACTGTAGCCCGCCAGGCTCCTCTGTCCATGGGATTTCCCAGGCAAGAATACTGGAGGGGTTGCCATTTCCTTCTCCAGGGGATCTTCCTGACGCAGGGATCAAACCCTTGTCTCTTGCACTGGAGGCAGATTCTTTACTGCTGAGCCATTCAGGAAGCCCAAGGATCCTGCTGCTGCTGCTGCTGCTGCTCAGTCGTTTCAGTCGTGTCTGACTCTGTGCAACCCCATAGACGGCAGCCCACCAGTCTCCCCCATCCCTGGGATTCTCCAGGCAAGAACACTGGAGTGGATTGCCTTTTCCTTCTCCAATGAATGAAAGTGAAAAATGAAAGTGAAGTCACTCAGTCATATCTGACTCGTCACGACCCCATGGACTGCAGCCTACCAGGCTCCTCCATCCATGGGATTTTCCAGGCAAGGGTACTGGAGTGGGGTGCCATTGCCTTCTCCGCCAAGGATCCTGGAGGAATGCTATTATCAAGATTGGTGTAAGACTGGTATAAGAAGGAAAGGGAATTTCCATAACCAAAGATGGACAACAAAAGCAATGCTTTCATGAATGGTTTTCCATAAATTCTAGCAACTGTTTTGCACCAGTAGGTGCTTGTTCACTCAAGACTCAATCTCTTTGATTTAAAAAAGCCATTACTTTGATTTTATTCATTTCTGGTACAACTGAACTTGAATATGTTATTTCTTTCAAATATGACAGTTTTGCAAAAAGGTTGTGTTACTGCTGGAAATAGTTTTCTGCTGGCCTTAAAGAGCCAGATGGAGGAAGTGGGGAGGTTGCTGAAGCTGGAGGGAAGGTAGTGGAGGAGCAGAGAAGGAGCCCAGGCCTCGGGCTGTGCTGGGATCCTTTAGAAGGAACCGCCGAGGAGTTGCTCGGAGGCCCAGTCAATGTAACTGCATAATTGCTCTCCATAATTAAATACAGACATGCTGTGTAAACACTGATTAAAGTCTTCGTGAGAGGGAAGCAGGCCTGATTTGAGGATCTGATTTTGTGCTCCTTGACTGGTGTTTATAACTGTCCCCATAATATTATTTCATTTGTTCTCAGCCTTCTCAAGTATTTTTTGTTGTTGTTGTTGTTTTTGGCAGTTATTCTTGACCAGGGTCTCTTTTTGTAATGTCCTTTGTCTCCTCCATCGCAGGTGGCGTTCAGTATAGTCCTGGTGACTGTCAGCCGCTGTGTTTCATTCCGTTTCTTATTTGGAGCTTACAAAGCTGAGGTTCTAGACCACGTGTCCTACATGCTGACTAATCTGGAAAGTCCAGGAAAACTGCCTCTGACCATACTAATCAGAGCACACACCTCTCGAATGCGTGCCTTGAGTTAAAGAGGGGCTCAGTGGAAAGTTCTGGAAGCTTATACCACTTCAGGGGCTTCCCAGGTGGCTATCCCACTTCCAAGGATTTGCCCCCACTGGTCTGTAATGCTCCCTTTGGGAAGGTCATTATATTCACACACTGTTATTTCAAATGAACTGAGTGGGCTTGTCTGTAGGAGGCATAGTCCTTAAACATTTTTCCACATCCTAGCATAACCACTGAGGTAAGGAAACAGAGAATCTTATGAGCCCATTTTATTTACTTATTTTTATTTTTGGAATTTGATTGTACTTGATTCGCAGTGTTGTGTTCCTTTCTGCTGTTCAGCAAAGTGGCTCAGTTATGCGCGTGTATGTTCTTTGTCGTGCTGTTTTCCATTAGGGTTTATTACCGGGTGTTGAATAAAGCTCCCTGTGCTACACAGTGGGACCTCGTTGTTTATCCATCCTGTATATACTAGTCTGCATCTGCTAATCCCAAACTCCAAGTCCTCCTCTCCTCCTCCCATGTCCCCCTTGGCAACCGCAAGTGTTTTCCTTATGAACCTATTTTAGAAAGAACAGTAACTTGACAAAAGTCCATGATGTATCTGAAACACACCGTTCTGAGATCTGGTGATCAGTCAAGAGGCCCCTAAATCAGCCCAGGTTTGGCATCTGAGCTTGGCTTCCCAAAGTCTGATAAGGAAGCGGACTCTGGGCTCAGAGACTATCAGGCCTTCAAGTTACACTGTGCCTCAATGAAGTGATGAGCCAAGTAATGTTTTAGAAGAAGGGGAGACAAATAGATTTGTTAAAGTAGAAGAGAATCAGGCTTTAACATATTCTGCTGCTGCTGCTGCTGCTAAGTCGCTTCAGTCGTGTCCGACTCTGTGCGACCCCACAGACGGCGGCAGCCCATTGGGCTTCGCCATCCCTGGGATTCTCCAGGCAAGAACACTGGAGTGGGTTGCCATTTCCTTCTCCATTAACATATTCTAAAGAATGAAAAATAGTAAAGAATCTGCCCACAATGCAGGGAACTTGCACGAGACTCGGGTTCAATTCCTGGGTCAGGAAGATCCCCTGGAGGAGGAAATGGCAGCCACTCCAATATTGTTGCCTGGGAGAACCCATGGACAAGGAAGCCTGGTGGGCTCCAGTCCATGGGTGTTGAGGTCCTTTAATGGACCGGAACCTGGTGGTCCACAGTTGACCGATAAGAAAGTAAAGGAGAGAGAAAGAGGCTGATATTCCTTGGTTTACGCAGAAAGCCAATAAAGCCCCTGGCCCGGGGCTTGCTCTGTTCACAAAGGCGTCAGGCACCCTCTCAAGGGTGTGAAGGCGCAGAGCGCCTTCTCGAGAGGGTCTTAGAAGCCCGGGCAGGAAACTGAACCCAGAGGACCTCTGTGCTCCAGGGGATCAGGCTGAAAAAGAGAGAGAGAGAGAGAGAGAGAGAGAGAAAGCAAGACACGAGGACCAAAGCTCTGATGGAGCAGAGGTGTTTTATTCAACATTGTGTAGGTATTTATACTGTTTTACAAGATAGCTATTTTCAGCAGAGATAAAATCAAAACTTACAAGGAAACATGAGGTCATCTATATGAATGAGAGAGGGTTGTAAATAATCACTTTTACCATAAGGTTCATAAAAAGGAAGAGGGTACTTAGCACCATATAGAAAAACTAATGAAGGAAATGCCTGGATTCCTCAGCCCCCGGGAGAGGCTTGCCTCTCCTCTTAACTCCTGAATATTCAGGAATTAATAAGGAACAGAGAATTCCTGACAGATCCAAAACAGCACACAGGAAGCCTCCTGTTAAGTGCTTCTTGACACATGGGGTCGCAAACAGTCAGACATGACTGAGCAACTAAACAGCAACAATAACGACAGCAAAGAGAGAAAAATGTGTCTCTGAGCATCTCAGAGAAATTTCAGTCACCTGCCGATACTCTGCCAGAAGTAAGGACCACAAATTTAAGTGATGAGGATGTGTCTTTATTGATTTTCTTGAGCCACCTTCATTTGGCCTTGAGACACCCTTACTTAGTCTTGGCTCCCAGGAGAATTCTCTAGAAGATATCCCCTCTGGTCATGAAAAATGAGACTCAAATACCAAATCTGAGAACGTTCATGTTCACCCAAGAGGTGGTATTCTAGCTGAATCAGATGCCTCATAAAAGTTCCCAGGTTTGACATGCCTCTGTGTCCTCAGGCAAACGTCTGTAATGAGATCATTAGTCAGAGCTCATGTTCTCACACAAGGGATGAAACGGGGCCCCAGACCTGACAGTGGCATTCTCCTAGAAATGGAAGTTGCGGTCTGTGGCATTTAACCCGGCGTCCTGTTTTAATTTTTGTCAGGTTCAAGCTCAGAAATACAGAAAGATGGTGAAGACGTTGATCTCCTAAGAAAAACATTCCATAGGAGAGATTTTTTTTACTTCCGATTTAGAAGAATACTGAAATGTTTTCACACCAGAGACAAAACAAAATCACATTGTAAGGAGCACCAGGCAAAACCCATAAACTGCCTAAAGAAAAAGTTGAGAAGAGCCAACCTGTGTTTAGGTTTCTTCATTATGTAACCATCTCATGTAACCTACCCAAAGACACCAGTTTTTTATGAGGTTAGCCCTTTGTTGGCAGTGGGAAGCGATGGAAGAGGTTTGCATGAAGTGGCAAAAGTACTGGAGTTTCAGCTTTAGCATCTTTCCTTCCAAAGAAATCCCAGGGCTGATCAAGACTAAATTAGTTTTAACACATGCCGAACACACAATAAACTCTATCATGATGCCTGTTTATATTCTGTTCTCAGTTTGCCTGAGTGTTTTCTTTATGAGCTGCCAAGCCTGGCCCAGGCCCCTCGGGCCGTTCTCATCAGGACCACCACCGTCCCTCAGAACTGGCCTCCCCACCGCCTCTGTTCCCTCATGGAGGCCAGGATGGGATCTTCGTAGAAAGGGAATTACTGGTCGGTCATTCCTTTGCTTAACCATGTTTAATGGCTGCCTCACGCCCTTAGGATCAACCACAGACTCCTCTGATGTGCAGGCCTGTTGAGAGGCGGTGTAAAGGTGAGGTTACCGCTGTGGGCTCTGGAGCCTCCTGGCCTAGGATTTGCCTCTGTTGCTTCCCAGCTGAGACCCCTCAGGCCAGCTGTTTGTCTCCTGGGGCTTGTACTGCGTCAACTGTAAAATGGAGAAGATAGTAATAATAGAATCCTTCAGGGCTTTCAGTTCAGTTCAGTTCAGTTCAGTCGCTTAGTCGTGTCTGACTCTTTGCGACCCCATGAATCACAGCACACCAGGCCTCCCTGTCCATCACCAACTCCCAGAGTTCACTCAGACTCATATCCATCGAGTCAGTGATGCCATCCAGTCATCTCATCCTCTGTCGTCCCCTTCTCCTCCTGCCCCCAATCCCTCCCAGCATCAGAGTCTTTTCCAATGAGTCAGCTCTTTGCATGAAGTGGCAAAAGTACTGGAGTTTCAGCTTTAGCATCTTTCCTTCCAAAGAAATCCCAGGGCTGATCAAGACTAAATTAGTTTTAACACATGCCGAACACACAATAAACTCTATCATGATGCCTGTTTATATTCTGTTCTCAGTTTGCCTGTGCCCCTCGTTTGTACCAAGGAAGCAGATTCCTTCCCCACCTCCATTCACCTGCTGGGACATATTTCCTCTGGTCTCTTGACTCTGTAAGCTGCCCCCCTTTTCTGGAATGTCACCACACACACACTCTCATACACATTTATCTACATCCTCTGCGTTCACCTACTACATCCTCTGGCTAACAGTTCAACCTCCAAAGCTCAGCTCCTTCCACTGATCAGCCCACCTGGATACTGCTTGCATCTTCTTGACTCCTCTGCTCCAGGTTTTCCTTTAAATGTGCCATTCATCACATAATACAGTGAGGGCCTGTTCACAGTGAGGTCTTACTGCTCTTATCTTCGTGAAAGAGGGATTTGTCTTGCTCATGTCTGCGTACTCACTGTCTGAACACTGTGTGCTCATAAAGGCTGGCTGGCTGGATGGTTGGGTGGAGGTTACCAATGGAATCTGAACTGGTGATAGGAGAGTTCCTAGGGCAGCCCATATAGTTATAGTTAAAATTCACCTGAAGATGGAATCACTGCATCATGTTTTCTAAGCCGTTATTAATCTGAAGTAAACTTATCTGGTTTGCTGTATCTTCCACCCCCTCATCCTGGCTGGTACTCTTCCTCTGTTATCAATCTTTCTTTAAAGTAAGCATTTGAAATTGAGGGTGACCTTCCTGGTATGGTCTAGTGAGCACAAAGATGCATTATCCGTTCTTTTGTTCTTCTATTAAAGTGGACAAATGCTAGCATTATTATTATTTTTTGCTTCACAACTTTGATGATTATTGAGCTCACTGTTAAGTGAACTCCCAAATCTTAATGTGCTTCTCTGATACTACCTTGCCTGCATCCAGTACATGCAAGGCTTATGGGCCATGGTGAAGAATTTGGCCACTCTTCCGAGTAAAATGGGAAGCCGTTGTTGGGTTTAAGTAGAGGAGAGATGTGTCCTGCGTTTTTAAGAGATCATTCCGACTGTACTATTGATAATGGCCTTTAGGAGGGCAAAGGGAGCCCATTAGAAGGCTATTAATGAAATAGAGGTGAAAAATTTTCAAATTCTGAATATAATTTAGAAAGTAGAGCTAACGGGATTTACTGATGGATTGGATGTGGGGATTAGAGGGTCAAGGATGACTGTAAGGATTGTGGCAGTGGCATCTAGAAGGATAGATTGAGATGGGGAAGTCTAAGGGAGGAGAAGATGCAAAGGGAAGATCAAGAGTTTAGTTTTGAATATGCTAAGTTTCAAACTTCCTTTAGACATCCAAGTAGAGATGTTAAAAAAGGAGGGAGAAATACGGGTCTGGGGTATTGGAAAGAGGTTTGGGTTGGAAATACCAACTTGGGAGTTTCTAGCATATAGGTAGCATTTAAAATTTGGATATAGGGGAAAAAATTGGATATAGGATTGTGAGATTGCCAAGAGAATGAATATATAGGGGAGAGACGAGGACCAAGGACTGGTGAGCTCGAGCTCTCTGATCTGTCAGGTTGGAGTTGGCAAAGCCACCTGAGAAGTAGCAGCCAGTGGGTTATGAGGAGTGACTAAATGAAGGTCAGGGAAGATAATTATATAATAGATTACAAATTTAATATTAGCATGCATCATATATAACAGGATGAATATGTAATGCATGCTTCATATAAACATATGTTTATAAAAGTACAAATATATACTTCCCTGAGAGCTCAGTTGGTAAAGAATCCCACTGCAATGCAGGAGACCCTGGTTCGATTCCCGGGTTGGGAAGATCCGCTGCAGAAGGGACAGGCTACCCACTCCAGGATTCTTGGGCTTCCCTGGTGGCTCAGCTGGGGGACCTGGGTTCAGTCCCTGGGTTGGGAAGATCCCCTGCAGAAGGGAAAGGCTACCTACTTCAGTTCTCTGGCCTGGAGAGAATTCCATGGACTGTATAGTCAGTGGGGTCACAAAGAGTCAGACATGACTGAGTGTCTTTCACTTTCACTTTCTTTCATAGACACAAATAGATTAGAAAGTGTATGTAATGAATTACATCTGGGGAAATAACCAAGAATCAGAATGCCTGGGTATTGTGCTCAGTTCTGCTATTCTTAGTACTTAGACTTTAGGCAATTTAAATAACTTTTTTTTAGCAACATTTTTAATTCATCTGGAAAGTGGGGATTTTAATTCTGGTCTTACTATCAGTTATTGTGAGAATCTGTTAAAGTAATGGATATAAATATGTTTTCTAGCACATGCTTCCTCTCTCATCTATTTTGTATAATATCCATATACACACATACATGCATGTATACTTATATGTGTATATGTGTATTTATGAGATTCCACATATTTGGTATATTGTTAATGTGTCATGAATCACTCAGGTTATGACCTTTGGGCGGGTTATAATCATTTTAGTAGGTTGAAGGCAGTGTTTTGAAAAATAGAATAGAGAACATCACTATGAATTGCTCAGAGTAAAAGTAAGTTAGATTTCTTGAAACTCTGTTTCTGTTACATATCTGTAGTTGTTATCTATGCCAGATTGTCCCAAAAGTTAGCAGTTTAAAGTAACAAGCATTTATTATTTCTGAGAGTCGGTGACTGCCCCATTGATGGTTTGACGCAGGTTGAAGGCAAGCTGTCCTCCAGGTCTTCGGTCAGAGACTTGACTAGTTTGGAGGGACCATTTCCAAGCTCGCTCTTGCACGCATTGGCTGGAGGCTCCGTTCCTGGTCAGATGGGTCTTTTCTTAGGGCCACTCATAGCTGGCTTCCACCAGAGCACATGATCTGAGTGAGAGAACAAGAGAACATCCCCCAGACAGAAGCTACAGTTTATAACCTACTCTCATTACTTCCGCCATGACTCTCTTCTATTCTGCTAGTCACTCAGACCAGTCTGGCACAGTGGGGACTACACAAGGCTGTGATAGCCAGGAGGCAAAGACCATTGAGGCCTATGCTGGAGAGGGCTACCACAACCTCTCTGTATAGTTGTGAATACTGGCTTGAGATATAAAATTGATTTCTTAATGTGGATCACGGGAAAAAATGTTTTAAGAAACACTGCTCTGCGGTGTCTCATACTGTGTGCCCTTGAAGAGAGGCACATGTTAGCTGGCAGAAGCCCATTTGAGAAGCTCTGCTTTTGATACTATTTTATACCCATGGTTAGTTACTAGTGACTTTGATCATGAACCAGTGATTTTTTTTTTTAACAATGAAACAATACAAATAAAGTCTAAATGGACTATTCATCTTTAACCGAGACGAGCCTGTGCGTGTGTCGTGTGTCCTTTCCTAGCCCCCCGTCAGATTCCTGTAGTGCTGTGCCATTTACCCATCTGGTCATCTGCCAGCACCTGGGCTGTTTATGGTTCTCACTTCCAATCTGTGGCCACATTTTATGCCAGCTTGTGTGACTTGTTTCATGTATCTTGTGGAATATGATAGCTGGGCTTGTGATAGTAATTATACTTCCTGCTTTTTTTTTCTGTTTAGTTATTGGCCTGTGAGTGTGGTTTGAATTATGAGGTTGTAGGAAATTTTACATGTACATAAAGGGGTTTCAGCTCAGTTCAGTCAGTTCAGTCGCTCAGTCATGTCCGACTCTGCGACCCCATGGACTGCAGCACGCCAGGCCTCCCTGTCCATCACTAACTCCTGGAGTTCACTCAAACTCATGTCCATTGAGTTGGTGATGCCATCCAACCATCTCATCCTCTGTCATCTCCTTCTCCCGCATTCAGTCTTTCCCAGCATCAGGGTCTTTTCAAAGGAATCAGTTCTTCACATCAGATGGCCAAAGTATTGGAGTTTCAATTTTAGCATCAGTCCTTCCAAGAACACCCAGGACTGATTTCCTTTAGGATGGACTGGTTGGATCTCCTTGCAGTCCAAGGGACTCTCAGGAGCCTTCTCCAACACCACCATTAAAAAGCATCAATTCTTCGGTGCTCAGCTTTCTTTATAGTCCAACTCCCACATTCATACATGACTACTGGAAAAACCATAGCTTTGACTAGATGGACATTTGTTGGCAAAGGGGTTTACTTGTAGCTAAAGATAGAAGCTTATACTTAAACTTTTGCTTTGTGAAGAAGGCTTATTACATACATAACAATGTGCCTGATTTAAAGGACTCTTATGGAATAATTGTAGCTATGACTTATAGCCTGCTATGAAAAGCAAATCTGTTTTAGCTTTCTTGACTGATTAAAAAAAAAAGCATTAAGTGACTGACAAAGAACAATCTTTGAAACACTAATAGGCTGTAAGCAGGCTAGGAAGTCTCTAGGTAAACAGTTCAGAGACCAGTGGAAGCACAGCAGTAAGTAAAACATATGGCCACTGGCTTCAGCTAAAACTGTGGGGGTTTCAAGATGGAGTTGCTTCTTAGGGGGCAAAGGGAGTGCGGTCTATTAACTGGAAAGTGGCTGTTTTGCAGAAGCCTCCTGGTTTGCTCTCTGTCGTGTGTGCTTTGAAATGCTCATGCTGCTTTCCAGCCCTGCAGCCACCGGTCTCTCCTGACTTGTTGGGATCGCCTGACTGAGGGCTTCTCTCCGTCACCAGTCACAGGGGAGGGTCACATGAGGACTTACTGTCAGCAGGCTCCCAGGGACAGAGGCCCCTTAGTTCTTAAAACTCCCCTAGCATCTTGGGTTTACTGTGATTTTCTACGTATCAGTTGCCTCCCTGAGCTGTAAACTCTGATAAGTGGACACGCTCCCCAGCAGCTGCCAGTCATTGGCCCAAGGCAGGGACTAGACACATTCTTGCTGAAGAGAGGAAGAGGTTCAGTTCTTTATTCTCTTGAATGGGTTTATGTTCAGAAAAACCAGGTTTGTGGTGCTAATATGCACAGGATGCTGCTTGTTCTCAGTGATCCTGTTGAGTGTAGGAAAATTTAACTTTCCTTGAAATATGTGAACTTGAAAGTGTTGAAGACTATTTATAATACCACCTCTGTTTCTTTTTAAAAGTGTTTATTTCTTGATTTTTGACTACGCTGGGTCTCAGCTGAGGTGCGCGAAATCTTCCTTGTAGGGTCGGTTTCTCTCCAGTTTCAGCCCACGGGCTCCAGAGGGCCCGGGCTCTATAGCTGCAGCTCTCAGGCTCTCTAGCTGTGGTGTATGGGTTTAGTTGCCCCCATGGCATGTGGGATCTTTGATCAGGGATTGAACCCGCCTCCCCTGCATTGACAGGCAGATCCCTAACCCCTGGACCACCAGGAAAATCCCTCATTGCTGTTTCTTGAAGTAAGATCCTTTTTCCCCCCTTTGAAGCCTATCTCATTTTCAGTAACATCCAATGGGAGGAAGACTTAATTTTCGTAACAGGAGATGTGGCCCACTGATGGCATGAATGAGCTGGTCGAGGACTGCTGAGCTAGAGAACTGAAGATCTCTTGAGGTTAAGAGATCTCTGTGTGCATCCCTGAAGGCCAGAGTCCTTGTAGACCAGGCAGCATCATCAGCCAGCTCTATGAAGTGCTTTCCTCTCCATGTTACGGAGCCAAACTTGGGTCCTCTCACGCATGTGCTGTAAAGCCAGTCTGCTGATGCTGGGTTGTGGTGAGGGAAAGTGCAGTGTTTGTTGCAAGGGCCGACATGGAGTCCCAGAAAGCCAGTGCTCAGAAAGTCCCGACTCTGCGAAGAGTTTCAGCAAAGCATTTTTTTAACAACCCAATTCAGTTTTTAAAGCTTATTTATTTATTCACTTTTGGCTGGGCTGGGTCTTCGTTGCTGTGTGCGCTTTCTCTGGTTGCAGAGAGTGGGGGCTACTCACTAGTAGTGGTGCACGGGCTTCTCATTGCCGTGGCTTCTCTTGTTGCTGGAGACGCGGGTTTGATGGCAAAGCATCTGCCCGCAATGCAGGAGACCCGCTTCGATCCCTGGGTCGAGAAGATCCCGTGGAGAAGAAAATGGCAATCCACTCCAGTACTCTTGCCTGGAAAATTCCGTGGACTGAGGAGCCTGGTAGGCTACAGTCCGTGGGGTCGCACAGAGTCGGACACCACTGAGCGACTTCGCTTCACTTCTTTGTTGCTGAGCACTCTAGCGGGGTGTGCTCGGGCGTGAGCAGTTGGGGCTCCCGGGCCCTAGAGCACAGGCTCAGTTGCCAGGGTCCAGCCCTGGTGGATCCAGGG
Source organism: Cephalophus harveyi (assembly GCA_006410635.1). NCBI lineage: Eukaryota > Metazoa > Chordata > Mammalia > Artiodactyla > Bovidae > Cephalophus > Cephalophus harveyi. The sequence goes on from SJYT01032750.1 coordinate 815,542, forward strand.
AATTCGAAGGGTGGACGGAGTCGGTGAGGAGAGATTTATTTAATTAGAAATATAAGATTAGATTAGGAAAGGTAAAGGTAAAGTCGCTCAGTCGTGTCCGACTCTTTGCGATCCTGTGGACTGTAGCCTACCAGGCTCTTCCGTCCATGGGATTCTCCAGGCAAGAATACTGGAGTGGGTTGCCATTTCCTTCTCCAGGGGATCTTCCCGACCCAGGGATCAAACCCAGGTCTCCCGCATTGGAGGCAGACACTTTAACCGCTGAGCCACCAGGGAAGCCCTTAGATTAGGAAAGAATAGTGTTAATAGGAAAATTAAGTGGAGAAAAGAGGCTGAATAACTTGGTTTACGTGGAAAGCCAATACAATCTCAGGACAAGAGATTTGCACCATCTACATTAGGCCACCGGCGCCCGTTTGAATAGTGGAGGGTGCCCCACATTGGGCTCCCTTTCTCGTGGGTCTTAGAAGCCAGGGCAAGTAAGTAGACATGGCGAGCCTCCACGCCCCAGATGGGAATTCAGCCAGAAAATAAAGAAGAGAGTGGGGAGACCAAGCTGCTTCCGTGAGTGAGGCCCCAATAACTTTATTTTTTAAAAGGACTTTTATACCTTTCCCACAAATGATGTTATGTACATTATCTTCTGGCCTTGGAGGCCTGTGAAACATTTTAAGACCCTCTTTTGATAAAAGGCTGCTCAACTAGAAAACTTATTTTCCCTTGAAGTGTTTTTTGTTTATATTTCTAATCTATGTCAGCCTCAGAAAGTATCAAACAAAGTTACATTTTCACAAAGCAAAGGTGCAGTAAGTTACAACAAAGAAAGAACCAATTAGCTCAAAAGCCTGATGTGGTCAGTTTCAAGGCTACACTTGTTTTTTCTTACATTCTAACTATGTTAACAAAAGTGCTCCCAGGTGTACAGTGGATAAGAGATATGGGAACTTAGCAACAAGCATTGGCTCAACAGTGAATCTTACACCAGCGCTACTCTAATAACTTTTAACTCTTTGAAAGACTTTATGTTTTAGGCTTCCCGGGCCTCTCACAGTTGGGGGGCTGTAAATAATCACATGCGTAGTTGTAAAAGTCCGGGTAAGGCAAGTTAGAGAGCCATCAGAGGGGTTTTTGGATTGAAACACTCTTATTATGCCCAGGAGACTTATTATCTAAAAGCTCTTAAATTAACTTTTTCCTAAAAAAAGGTGGTGGGGGGGCAGCCCCCTGTTATTGTCAGAAGAGTAGGTGAAAAGCATAATATAGTAAAGCAGGCAGACTCTGATTTTGGGGTTAGATGCTCAGGAAATTCCAGGGGGAGCCCCTGAAGCCTGATCCCCGCCTCTGCGTTTTGTCAGGCTTCCTTCCTCAGGACCTTTGCCATGGGCAGGATTCCTCACACTGGCTCCCGGCGCTCAGTAGCTGTGGCGCACAGACTTGGTTGCTCTCAGGCATGTGGGATCTTTCCTGACCTGGGACTGAAGCCGTGGCTCCTGTGTTGGCAGTTCGATTCTTTATCACTGAGCTACTAGGGAAGTCCCTAGCAAAGCATTTTTAAAGGCCAGCTGAGGGTAGGGGAGTTCTGGGTCCTGTGATCAGCTCCTGTACAATTCTCTGATTGGTTAATGGTGGGGTAACAGGGCAGTGTCACAGGGGTTGATAACATTATCAGTCTTGAGGCTCCAGTAGACTGGAGGCTATATGCTCATGGTCATCAAGTATTTAGTTTCCATTTGGTGGGGCTTTTCCATGTCTGTAAAACAGCTTAGGAAATGTGCACCAGATATAGTTACCTAGGGGCTTCAGAGAGGAACTAAAGCAGAGGATATGAGGCAGGGGGGCTCTGTCCCTGGAAGCTTCCGTAGGGTCCTGCTTGGTTACATCCACAACACTAAACAAAGGACTGCCAGTGAAGTTGCTGTAGGTTTGCCCATGGACCTGGCTTTGGCACTGTAACTTTGGGAAGCAAAAGCAAATGTTTGCATGGTGGTTCATGGCAAGTCCAGAGCTTTGGTGTGCATTGGCGCTCTGCCTTGCTGTCTCTTGACTTTCCTTGCTGGCTCTGCAGGGCTGGTCAGCCCCAGGCAGTATGTCCTGTCTGGTTTGGGTGAGACATCTGTGTCCTGCTGCTTCAAGCCTCAAGCCTTGCACCGTGATGCAGCCCTGCAACGTGCCCTCCTCGTCTGTGCGTGTCTGCGCTCCGCTCCTCGCTCCCTACCCAGCACTCCCTACACCTGTGTCTGCTGGCTTCCCTTTGACAGAGACTGCTATGTCGCCTCTTTTTTTCCTTCTGAATTTCAATGAAGAGAATTTGTTAAAAAGTTACAGAAGGAAAAATAGCCATGGTCTCTTTGATTAGTTGGAGCCATGTAGATAAAAGAGATGCCTAAGGAGAGGCTATGTCATTAACCTGAGAGAGGCCACAGAGACTGGGGACCCATTGTTTTAAAACCCTGGGCCTCCGCTTTTATCTTGGACAGTCAAGGAGGAAATAAATGCCACAGGGGCCTTCTTGTCCAAGTTCCATATGGAATTAGTATGAAAACAAGACTGAAGAGGGAAAGGGTACAAATTAGTGAGAATGGCACTAATATCAAATTTATTTATCAAACATCATTTTTAGGTATAATGACCAGTTTCTTTGAAATTCAAATTACGATAATGAATCTTCTATTGTGGTATAAAGAAGAACCACCTGTGTCCCTCACCCCACTAAACACACTTGGGTCTTCTTTCTTTCCAGACCTATTGGCCTTAGATTACTAAGAGTGGCAGAACCAAATGGGTGGCCGTCCCAAGGAGTGAAACTAGATCCTCGACAATCATGTGATGCAGTTTTTCAAGCCATAATGAACAGCTTCATCAAGCACGTGGCATGAGTAATCACTCATTGTAACGTTGTATCCACAAGAGAAATGCTGTGTGGTGAAAGATTTCAATCAGATGTACACGTACAGAGAAGACTTTTCAGCTTTTAAGACTGTGTTAACATTTTCTCTGTGTTAAATTCCTGTGTTTTGGTGGCAATTAGGGGATAAGTATTGACTTTTTAAATTGTATAGTTTCCAGTGCCAACCTTTTGAGGCTTGACCTACTTTATCGAGGTTCCTAAAACACTGAGTATCTTGGGTCCAGTTTACTTTACAAATTAGAAGCTGAGGCCCCTGTCTCTGTATAATCTTTCCTAATGGGGAATAAAAGGCAAAGGCCAGAGGTTCTCATTCTCTTTTTGGAGATAATTCAATAGTTGTGTTGTCAGGGGCAGCCTGGGCAGAAAGATCAGTCAAGCTGTATCAGCAGGGATATTCCATCAGGGATATGATTTCTCTCCTTAGTCTTGTTGCTTCTGGTTGCGTTCTGGGCATCATCACTGCATGTGCCGCCTTGCAGAAAGAAGAGTACATTTATTATCATCTCCAGTGGCTCTGGAGCCAGCTGTCTTCTTACTCAGCAATATTTTAGATTCCAATCCTTAGTGATATTCTGTGAGGGTTCTAGCAACTGGCTTCCAAGGAGAGGAGTCTAAGTACTTTGGAATTGACATGCTCCCTAGAGAGCACTTCCCACCCGCTACTAGCCAATTGCTATTTATCCTACAAAACCCAGCTAGAATATTACCTCCTCTGGGAAGCCCTTCCTGCTTGCCTCCCCTGCTGTCATAATGTAAATACTTCTTTCCTGAGCTGCTAGACACTGTGCTTGTTTTGGGTTCTTCTTCTTTTTTTTTTTTTCCACAAGACCCTGTGCATCCCATCAGTAGGTGCTTTAGCCTTATTAATGTGAGGGGACTCCCTCTAACATAGTCCTACCTCAGAACCAATATCCGCTATTAAAGCACTCACACATTACTGTGTTTCAGATTCCCAAAGCCTATATTGTATTTTTCTTAAGAATAAAAAAAATTGTCCTAGTCTAGAAATTACAAACAAAATCTTTTGATAGGTGTATCTCATATTGATTTACAATATATGTCACTTAAAAAGCCCTGAGTTTTTAATGAGATCCGAGTTCACGTTGAAATTGGGTCCCTTCCTAATTAATTGTAAGCAAGTCTTTTAACCTTCATTCTTGTGTTTGTTTATTCATTCACGTATTTATTGAACCTGTGGCATAGGTCCTGTTAGACACACTGTGTTGGATTCCTTAGCTGGAAAATGGGCATAACATACAAGTTCTACTTTCCTTGCAGTTTGTTAAGAATTGTCTGACAGTGCTTTGTAAACGTAAAGCTCTATTGAGACATTATTTATGATTATTTTAATAGACAAGGACTTGTGTGCAAAAAATAGAACAAAGCAGCAGATATTTGCTTTTTTGACAGAATTTGTTATAGCCACATCAAAATTGACAGAATTTGTTATAGCCACATCAAAAAAGTGTTATGGACATATCAGAGAGCACCATCTGGGGTGAATCAGCCTCAGTTCTTTTTTCTCTCTTTCTTGATACCTACATTTGAGATATAATCCTGAAAATAGGAATCCTACTGGCTTAGCCTGGCTGTCCTTATCCTTCTCAGGAAAGCGGGGACAGGGACTGACTATCTCACTAGCACTGGGCACAGTGGGTGAGAAGTAAGTCCCCAGAAGGATGTCAGACCTCCCCTCAAACAGACAAGCACACAGAAGCAGCAAACGTCTGCCACATAAATCTTACTCATTTTTTTTCTCAGCAGATGACTTTGTCTCATACTCTGGTAAAAGGCCTCCCTCTACTAACTCTGCAGGCTTCTGTACACATCACCTGTCACAGTGGAAAATTTGCCCCTGGATAAACAAACAAAACCACCTCATTTGTCTCATGCTTCTAAAGCTACTCTCCTCCCTCCTCTCCTTCAGGACCACACCGTGTACACAACATCGGAGTTATTCGTACCCAGTGTCCCTGCTTCCTCTCCTTCCCATTCATTCTTCACGCTGGCTTGACTTCCACTTCAGTCATTTAGTGAGACTGCACTGGTCCAAGCTGCCAAGGACCTTCATGTTGGCAAATATGTCTCGTGGGTATTTCCATGAAGACATGGAAAGCAAGATGAGCTTAGATCCTTACCTCACGCCATGCCCAAAAGTTAACTTTCAGATATCTTAGAGACTAACACTGAAAGCATGATCCATAAAAGAAACATCGATAAGCTGGACTTTGAAGAATTCAAAACTTCTGTGCTTCAAAAGACAATTTTAAGAAAATAAAAAGACAAGCTATAGACTGTGAGGAAATATTTTCAAGTCACACATTGGATAAAGGACCTGCTTCTAGTATGTACACTGGGGTAGGAACTTAGCTTTCTTGTTCACTGTTGTATCCTAAGCATCTGTTGCAGTTCATGACATTTGGAAGGGGCTCTGTGAATATTTGTGGGATAAATGAATGACTATAGCATTAATGCAGTTCAAGGAAGACTTTTTAGGAACATAATAAAGTCGGAGGAGGAGAGAAAATAATCTTGAACATGTGTAGAATGTCTGTGAAGCACTTGTAACCGCTAGGTTTGTTCCTTTTTGGATCTCCATGCCACAGGGAAGGAAACTGAGACCAGCAAGGATGATTTATTTTTTTGCCCAAGATCAAGTACGACTAAGTGGGAGAACTGGAGTTCACACCTTGGTTTCTAGTTCCGCCTCTAGTGGGCTATGGTTTCTACTCTAGTTTAGGAAAGGTCTTCACTCCTGAGCCATCTAGGCCTGGCACTGTGCCTTCTCTCTTTGTCTTTCTCCACCAGTGTGAAATGTCCAGATCTCCAGGCTTTGGGGCTATTTCCCCAGAATTTGCTCCCTGATAATCTGATGGTGAACACACATGTCTGATGCAGTGAAGAACTGTTGTGTGAAAACCCAACAACAGCTTTCACTCTGTTTGTTTTGGAGAATATGTCCTCCCAGGACTACAGTTCTCATGTTCTACCTTTCCATCAAACTGTATTTCAGCAAATATGTTTTGGCTGCCAACTGGGGTCTGACTGGTCTAAATTCACTTTTACTTTTTCCTGTTTTCCCTGAAACACATTTTATTCTTGACTGTGCAGGCTCTGAATCTCAAATTGATAGGCAGGCTAGATCCAGATGGGACCAGACTATGGGAAAGCATGAGAAAGTCAGGGAATGGCATGCTGCAGACAATATACATGGCTTTTACAGATGGCAATGGAGATGGCATGACCACCTCCAGTTATTATATGATGCCAGTTATTATATGATGTCAGCAAGAAGCCAGTTCTAAGTATTGTGTCCTGGGCATTCTCAGAAAATAAAGACATTGATTGAGGCTGAGAGGAAAGCAGTGTTGTGACATTTGAATAAAGAACTGGGTCTCCAAGAGACCTGGACTGTTAGACTCAGCTCTGCTGCTAGTTGTATAGTTGAGGTTCAAATTATTTCATCTTCCTTATCCTGTCTTTCCTAATCTGTCAAGTGAGGAGGTTAGAGTAGATAAACTTTAAGGCCTTTTCCACTCTTTGCCATTAAATTAGATAGCCCAGCCAGAACTGACCAGCGCTTCTTGAGCATAGGTATAAACTTTATCCTCCTGGTGATTTGGTTTAATGTTCACCTCCAACTCTCTACATCAGTCTTCAGACTTCCCAGACGGGAACGCGACAGTTATACTTTGGCAGCCCACGCAGGGGATAAACACGTCTGGAGGAGAAAAACCGTAAGGGTTGTACATTGAAGAAGACAAGGGAAGGATTGAGATCTGAACATTTCAGTTCAGTTCAGTTCAGTTTAGTCGCTCAGTTGTGTCCGACTCTTTGCGACCCCATGAATCGCAGCACGCCAGGCCTCCCTGTCCATCACCAACTCCCGGAGTTCACTCAGACTCGCGTCCATCGAGTTGGTGATGCCATCCAGCCATCTCATCCTCGGTCGTCCCCTTCTCCTCCTGCCCCTAATCCCTCCCACCATCAGAGTCTTTTCCAGTGAGTCAACTCTTCGCATGAGGTGGCCAAAGTACTGGAGTTTCAGCTTTAGCATCATTCCTTCCAAAGAAATCCCAGGGCTGATCTCCTTGCAGTCCAAGGGACTCTCAAGAGTCTTCTCCAACACCACAGTTCAAAAGCATCAATTCTTTGGCGCTCAGCCTTCTTCACAGTCCAACTGTCACATCCATATATGACTACTGGAAAAACCATAGCCACCTCACCAGATACTGCCCGCCTGTGTCATGCTAACTGGCCACGACAACAGAGATTCTGAAACATACCTCACTGATTATAGGACATTTGTAGCTTCTGGCCACAGTTTACTACTTTTTTTTTTGTTTGTTTTTTATTCCTAGCTTCTAAACAGCCAGGATCAGCCTGGGAGGAAGGACCAGGCCTCTGAAAGGCAGACAGCCTGTCAGAGTAGAATCGATTCTGGATCTAACTGTGGGCTCTGGCCCGAGTTCTGCCACGGACATGCTGTGAGGCCCGACGCCTCCTTTCTCCGAGCAGGTGCTCTGTGAGGAAGTGTGAGGGCACCACCACTCTGCAGGTGGTTGTTGCTGGTGTTCAGTTGCTAAGTCGTGTCTGACTGCACCGTGCCAGGCTCCTCTGTCCTTCACTGTCTCCCGGGGTTTGCTCACATTCATGTCCACTGAGTCAGTGATGTTCTCTAACCACCTCATCCTCTGCTGCCCCCTTCTCCTTTAGACTTCAGTCTTTCCCAGCATCAGGGCCTTTTCCAGTGAGTCAGCTCTTCACATCAGGTGGCCAAAGTAGTGGGGCTTCAGCTTCAGCATCAGTCCTTCCAGTGAATATTCAGGGTTGATTTCCTTTAGGATTGACTGGTTGGATCTCCTTGCAGTCCAAGGGACTCTCAAGAGTCTTCTCCAGCACCATAGTTCAAAAGCATCAATTCTTTGGTGCTCATCCTTCTTAATGGTCCTACTCTCACATCTGTACTTGACTACTGAAACAACATAGCTTTAACTAGATGGACCTTTGTCAGCAAAGTAATGTCTCTGCTTTTTAATATGCTGTCTAGGTTGGCCATAACTTTCCTTCCAAGGAACAAGTGTCTTTTAATTTCATGGCTGCAGTCACCATCTGCAGTGATTTTGGAGCCCAAGAAAATAAAGTCTCTCACTGTTTCTATTGTTTCCCCATCTATTTGCCATGAAGTGATGGGACCAGATGCCATGATCTTAGTTTTCTGAATGTTGAGTTTTAAGCCAACTTTTCACTCTCCTCTTTCACTTTCATCAAGAGGCTTTTGAGCTCCTCTTCACTTTCTGCCATAAGGGTGGTGTCATCTGCATATCTGAGGTTATTGATATTTCTCCCAGCAATCTTGATTCCAGCTTGTGTTTCTTCCAGTCCAGCATTTCTCATGACGTACTCTGCATAGAAGTTACATAAGCAGGATGACAATATACAGCCTTGACGTCCTCCTTTTCCTATTTGGAACCAGTCTGTTGTTCCATGTCCAGTTCTAACTGTTGCTTCCTGACCTGCATACAGGTTTCTCAAGAGGCAGGTCAGGTGGTCTGGTATTCCCATCTATTTCAGAATTTTCCACAGTTTATTGTGATCTGCACAGTCAAAGGCTTTGGCATAGTCAGTAAAGCAGAAATAGATGTTTTTCTGGAACTCTTTTGCTTTTTCCATGATCCAGCGGATGTTGGCAATTTGATCTCTGGTTCCTCTGCCTTTTCTAAAACCAGCTTGAACATCATAACTGTTGCTTCCTGACCTGCATACAGATTTCTCAAGAGGCAGGTCAGGTGGTCTGGTATTCACATCTCTTTCAGAATTTTCCACAGTTTATTGTGATCCACACAGTCAAAGGCTTTGGCATAGTCAATAAAGCAGAAGTAGATGTTTTTCTGGAACTCTCTTGCTTTTTCCATGATCCAGCGGATGTTGGCAATTTGATCTCTGGTTCCTCTGCCTTTTCTAAAGCCAGCTTGAACATCAGGGAGTTCACGGTTCACGTATTGCTGAAGCCTGGCTTGGAGAATTTTGAGCATTACTTTACTAGCATGTGAGATGAGTGCTTTTGTGCAGTAGTTGGAGCATTCTTTGGCATTGCCTTTCTTTGGAATTGGAATGAAAACTGACCTTTTCCAGTCCTGTGGCCACTGCTGAGTTTTCCAAATTTGCTGGCATATTGAGTGCAGCACTTTCACAGCATCACTTTTCAGGATTTGAAACAGTTCAACTGGAATTCCATCACCTCCACTAGCTTTGTTCGTAGTGACGCTTTCTAAGGCCCACTTGACTTCACATTCCAAGATGTCTGGCTCTAGATTAGTGATCACATCATCATGATTATCTGGGTCATGAAGATCTTTTTTGTATAGTTCTTCCGTGTATTCTTGCCACCTCTTCTTAATATCTTCTGCTTCTGTTAGGTTTTAAAGTCTATTTATCTGATATGTGTATTGCTATTCCTGCTTTCTTTTGTTCTCTATTTGCATGGAATATCTTTTTCCAGCCTTTCACTTTCAGTCTGTATGTGTCTCTTGTTTGGAGATGGGTCTCTTGTAGACAACATATACAGGGGTCTTGTTTTTGTATCCATTCAGGAAGTCTTTGTCTTTTGGTTGGGGCATTCAACCTATTTACATTTAAGGTAATTATTGATAAGTATGATCCCATTGCCATTTAGTTTATTGTTTTGGGTTCAAGTTTATACACCCTTTCTGTGTTTCCTGTCTAGAGAAGATCCTTTAGCATTTGTTGGAGAGCTGGTTTGGTGGTGCTGAATTCTCTCAGCTTTTGCTTATCTGTAAAGCTTTTGATTTCTCCTTCATATTTGAATGAGATCCTTCCTAGGTACAGTAATCTGGGCTGTAGTTTATTTTCTTTCATTACTGTAAGTATGTCCTGCCATTCCCTTCTGGCCTGAAGTGTTTGTATTGAAAGATAAGCTGTTATCCTTATGGGAATCCCCTTTACCCACACCTTCCTAAAGGAAACAAAAGCTGAAGACCAAATTGTTTCACACAAAAACAAACTGCTGTGCCAGACTTCCTTGTGAGTTAGAACTCCATCAAATAGGAAGGGAAAATGCTCTCTTTTGTTATTGTTCAACCCGGGTTAGCACAGTAAATGTGAGGATCAACAATCCAGTTGGATATAAATGCAAAAAATTCTAAATAAAGTAGTAGCAAACAGAATTCAAAGTATATATTTTCCATAATAAAAAGTTCTTGCTAAGTATAGATGATTTAATATAAAGTGATCTATTATTATGATTTGCTGTTTGATATATGCAAAGGAAAGGAAAGTGAAGTCACTCAGTCGTGTCCGACCCTTTGTGACCCCATGGACTGTAGCCTACCAGGCTCCTCTGTCCATGGGATTTTCCAGGCAAGAATACTGGAGTGGGTTGCCATTCCCTTCTCCAGGAGATCTTCCTGACCCAGGGACTGAACCCAAGTCTCCTGCACTGTAGGCAGACGCTTTACCATCTGAGCCACCAGGGAAGTCAAAGAGAAATGATTTTCTTCATAAAACTAAAAGGTATTAGATAAAATTCAAAACAATATTTAAAAGATGCCCATTAGGGCTTCCCTGATAGTAGTAAAGAATCTGCCTGCCAATGCAGGAAGCATGGGTTCAATCCCTGGTCTGGGAAGATCCCACATGCCATGGAGCAACAAAGTCCATGTGCCACAACTATTGAACCTGTGCTCTAGAGCCCGGGAACTGCAACTACTAAGCTCACATGCCCTAACTACTGAATCCAACATGCCTAGAGCCTGTGCTCTGCAACAATAGAAACCACCACAGTGAGAAGCCTGCACGTTGCAAAGAAGAGAAGTCCCTACTCCCCACAACTAGAGAAAAGCCTGCAAAGCAATGAAGATCCAACTAAGCCAAAAATAAATAAATAAATAAAATTATATAAAAATAAATCTTATTAAAATAGAAACAGAAGGCAATGGCACCCAACTCCCCAACTCCAGTACTCTTGCCTGGAAAATATCATGAATGGAGGAGGCTGGTAGGCTGCAGTCCAGGGGGTCACAAAGAGTCAGACACGACTGAGCAACTTCACTTTCACTTTTCACTTTCATGCATTGGAGAAGGAAATGGCAACCCACTCTAGTGTTCTTGCCTGGAGAATCCCAGGGACAGGGGAGCCTAATGGGCTGCTGTCTATGGGGTCGCACCAAGTCGGACACGACCGAAGCGACTTAGCAGCAGCAGCAGCAGCAAAATAGAAACAGAGAAATTCCTCCTTATTATGGTGAATAAATATACACAACTATTTGTATGCATAATGTAAATCATTAACATGAATGTATATTATTGTGTACATGCATTAATCCAAAAGCTAATCTCAGATTGAATGCTTCAGCAATAGAAGCATTCATATTAAAACCAGAAAGAAGCAAAATGCTTATTATTGCTGCTATCATTAATTAGTCTGGCAGATCTAGCCAAGATAACTAGCAAGAGAAAGAAACATAAGGCATAAACATTTAAAAGGAGAATGCAATATTTTCATTAAAGTGGATAACTGTTATTTTGCTCTAAAAATTTTGAGAATAATTTGTTCAGTTACTAGATACAGAGAGAGGACTCAGTAAGTATGCTGGATTTATATATGTTTATTGTATCTATATGTAAGCAATAGTCTGTTATGAAATACAATGGAAATAAAAGTCAAATTTTAAAAATACCTTATATAAAGGGCTACAGTCCAGGGGGTCACAAAGAGTCAGACATGACTGAGCTGCTAAAATTTTAAATACATAAAGCTCAAAAACCATGAGAGAAAGATTAATAAATTTGTATGAAAATTAAAATACCACATAAAACCATAAAGTCAAAGAACAATTTCAAAAAAAAATCAACATATCTGACAAATTAACTTTCATGTTTGTAGAGGCATTTCAAATCTATAAGGAAAACATCAGCAATTTCAAAAAACGGTAGACAGTTCTCAGAAAATGAAAAATATTAAGTGTTTAAATATTTTTAAAAGTTCCTTTATCTTGATTATAGAGATATCTAAACAAAAACTGAGATATCACCTATTATTTTAAGAAATGAAAAAACATTTGGAAGCTTACACTATCAGAGTGGGTATGGAATAAAAGGCATCTTCGGACACAATCAATGGGAGCATACATTACATAAACCATGTAGAGACTGATTTTGCAATGTCTATTAAAATTACAAAAGCACACAATCTTTTACCAGGTAGTTCCACTAAGTAATACTTGCAAGTATACTTTATGTTCTTGGGCTCCAAAATCACCATGGACTGGAATGATGTCGAGGCTAAAGCTCCAATACTTTGGCCACCTGTTGGGAAGAACTGACTCATTGGAAAAGACCCTGATACCAACACATAGGTTGAAGCCTTAATCACCAATGTGATGGTATTTGGAAGTGGAGTCTTTGGGAGGTATTTAAATTTGGGTGAAGTCATGGAATTGGAGGTAGAGCCTCCAATATGGGACTGGTGCCCTTATAAAAGGATGCAGAGACCTGAGTTCTGTAGCTGTCTCTGCCAAGTAAGAAAACCAGGAAGAGCACCATCATCAAAACCTGACCATGCTGGCACCTTCAAACTTAACCTCCAGACCAGTGAGAAACACATGTTTGTTGTTTAAAACACTCAATAAATGGCATTTGGCTTATAACAATCTGAACTAAGAAGCCATTCATGATTTAGCTATTAAAAACAATACTTCAATAAATAAGCTTATACATATATCATTAGGCAATATTACCAATATTGTTATTGTTTAGTCGCTCAGTCGGTTTCAACTCTTTGCAGCCCCATAGACTGGGAATATGATTTCCAGATTTCCCTGTCCTTCACTATTTTCTGAGCTTGCTCAAACTCATGGCCATTGAGTTCATGATGTCATGCAACCATCTTGTCCTCTGTCATCCCCTTCTCCTGCCTTCAATCTTTCCCAGCATCAAGGTCTTTTCCAATGAGTCAGCTTTTAGCATCAGGTGGCCAAAGTATTGGAGTCACCTCCAGTGAATATTCAGGACTGATTTCCTTTAGGACTGACTTGTTTGAGCTCCTTGGACTTCAAGGAGCTCTCAAAAGACTTCTCCAACGCCACAGTTCAAAAGCATGAAGTGTTCGGTGCTCAGCCTTCTTTATGGTCCAACTCTCGCATCCATACATGACTACTGGAAAAACCATAGCTTTGACTATATGGATCTTTGTCAGCCAAGAAATATCTCTGCTTTTTAATATACTGCTAGGTTGGTCATAGCTTTTCATCCAAGGAGCAAGCATCTTTTAATTTCATGGCTGCAGTCACCATCTGCAGTGATTTTGGAGGCCAAGAAAATAAAATCTCTCACTGTTTCCATTGTTTCCCCATCTATTTGCCATGAAGTGATGGAACTGGGTGCCATGATTTTAGCTTTTTGAATGTTGAGTTTTATGCCAACTTTTCCACTCTCTTCTTTCACTTTCATCAAGAGACACTTTAGTTCCTCTTTGCTTTCTGCCATTAGGGTGGTGTGATCTGTGTATCTGAGGTTACTGATGCTTCTCCTGGCAATCTTGATTCCAGCTGGTGCTTCATCCAGCCTGGCATCTCACATGAAGTCCTCTTCTGCTCCAGGAGATGGTAAAGGACAGGGAAGCCTGGCATGCTGCAGTCCATGGGATTGCAAAGAGTTGGACACCACCAAATGACTGAACAACACTTTGAATATAAGTTAAATATATTTAACTTATATTCTGTATATATTATATATATATTTACTAATATATATACTTATAATATATTTAATATTATAACAGAGTGACAATATACAGCCTTGACATACTCCTTTCCCAATTTAAACCAGTTCGTTATTCTATGTCCAGTTCTAATTGTTGCTTCTTTACCTGCATAAAAGTTTCACAGGAGGCAGATAAGGGGATCTGGTATTTTCATCTCTTTAAGAATTGTCCACAGTTTGCTATGATCCACACAGTCAAAGGCTTTAGCATAGTCAGTGAAACAGAAATAGATGTTTTTCTGGAATTCTCTTGCCTTTTCTATGATCCAAAGGATGTTGGCTATTTGATATCTGGTTCCTCTGTCTTTTCTAAATTCAGCTTGAACATCTGGAAGTTCTCGGTTCATGTGCTGTTTAAGCCTAGCTTGCTCAGGAATTTGAGCATTACTTTACTAGCATGTGAAATGAGTGCAATTGTGTGGTAGTTTGAATATTCTTTGGCATTGCCCTTCATTGGGATTGGAATGAAAACTGACCTTTTCCAGTCCGTGGCCACTGATGATTTTTCAAATTTGCTGGCATATTGAGTGCAACACTTTCTCAGCATCATCTTTTAGGATTTGAGATAGCTCAGCTGGAATTCCATCACTTCCAGTAGCTTTATTCTTAGTGATGCTTCCTAAGGCCCACTTGACTTCACACTCCAAAATATCTGGCTCTAGATGAGTGATCACACCATTTTAGGGTTTGTCACAATTCTTGAATTTATCAGTGATGACTCTGATTTTCAATTTCTGAAATTCTTAGCCAATCTCTCTTTCTTTCCTCTATTTGGAGACTTTAAATACAAATATCTTAGGTTTTAAAAGATATCATTTCCACTTATCTTTTAGACACTTTTCTGAATTTACAATCTTGTTTGTCCTCTCCATGTTTCAGCCCAGATATTTTCTATTAACCTTTCATCCAGTTTACTGTTATCTTCACATGTCTTTAATATACTATTAAATCAATCTATTGATTTATTATTTTAATTATTTTATTTGTATATTCTAGATTATCCATTTTGTTCTTTTTATGGATTTTAGTTCTACTATAAGTATCTACTTTGTCATTTTTAAAAAATATATTAATCAGAGTTATTTTAAGTGCTAGTCTAATAACTTCAAAGTATTTATTACCTGTGGTTCTGTTTATACTGCCTATTTTCTCTTGCTTTCAGTTACTTAATACTGTGTCCTACCGTATAGGAATTTTGTTTTGTTTTTAATGCCAGTGTGTATACACACATTGAAGCTCACATGAGTTTCTTTGAAGTTACATGACATCTTCTTTTTTCAGATTTACATTTGTTTCTGGCTGTCAGCCTGCTATGGATCACCTTAATCTTGTATGGACTGAGCTGTTGAAAAACTGAATTTCAGTCTTTTGTGAGACATGATCAATTTCTTTTTATTATTATTCCTAGGATGTAACATTTCAGGGATCCCAACTATACCTTCTAGAGGTTTCATCCCTGGCAGAAGCTGAACTGAATTTTGTCCTCCTCACACATGAGTGTTGACATCCTGCGAGGCTTCTCAGCGTTTTATTTGCTGCTTTCTGCTTGACTTCTTACTCTTTACTATCATTTACAAACAACAAACACTTCAAGGGAAATAGTGACACCAAATGTTAGACTAAGCTTAATACATAATTTTTTTCCCTTAGGGATCCTGGTCTCTCAGTTTCTGAACATCTTGGTTATTCTCTAGTGCTTATGAACAGTTTTAAATTTGTATCTATAAAGCTTTTTCATTCACTGTGAGAATATTGATTTGACACAAGTAGAATCTTAATAGCCAAAAGTAGAATTCTGAATTAGGTCTTTCTAAGGAATGATGCTAAAGCTGAAACTCCAGTACTTTGGCCACCTCATGCGAAGAGTTGACTCATTGGAAAAAACTCTGATGCTGGGAGGGATTGGGGGCAGGAGGAGAAGGGGACGACCGAGGATGAGATGGCTGGATGGCATCACTGACTCGATGAACGTTAGTCTGTGTGAACTCCGGGAGTTGGTGATGGACAGGGAGGCCTGGCGTGCGGTTCATGGGGTCTCAAAGAGTCGGACACGACTGACCGACTGAACTGAACTGAAGGTGTTAAAATTTGGGTAACTTTTTATTTCTCCTGTAATCACACACACACAAAACCCCAATAAATTCCACTTATTTCATGGAAATAAGTATGTCCCTAGAGAAATACATTTGCAGGTGACTAAAAAGGAATAGTTGGATGGACAGAGGTAAAACCAAGAGAATGTGTAATAATGGAAGTCAAGAGATTATTCAAGACTGTAGAAAATACTAATGCTTTGGCCAATACGGTGAAGTTAAAATAAAGGTTAAAATAACAAAAAGGAAATGGGTAAGGACAGATATGCTTATTCCAGATATTGATATTAAGCATTAAATCACAATATTACAAGTGAGGTATAGGTGTCAGATATATCAGTTGAATAAAATAAAAAAGCTCATAAACACAAAAGCTACATTTCAATTATTTTCTTATTTAACAAAGAAAATATTAATAAATATGTATTTATGAAGATGGTATTTTAATTTTTAAAAGACTCTAGGGAAAGCAATTTAAAAATAAGTCATTTATAATATACATATTAAAACTAGAAATCAGGAAAACATTAGAATTACTAACTCTAGAAAACAAGTATATTGAGAAGACTTAAATAGATAAATCTAATTACAAAGAAAAGAGAAATGAAACATAGCATGAAAAATCTAGTAAGCTAACAATAGTTAGTTGTTTTAATTTAAAAGAATATATATATACATATATATCTAAACTAATATATCTCAATGGAATAAATGTTTTTGTAGAAATGTTTAAAGTGCCATAATTTACACTACTAGTTAAACTATTTATATAAAAGAATTTGGGGGAAATATTGTATATTTATAAATATCACTGCTCAAAACGTTCTGTGCCGCATAGTTTTGTGGATGTGGGCTTTCAATATTTTAAAGAATAGCTATTTCTGATCCTAGCATAATTTATTCCAGGCCAATAAAAATGAAAATGAGCTGCCCAATTAACTTTATGTGTCTAGTATCATTCTAAACTGAAATCAACAAAGGATGAAGAAAAGAATTATGTAGACAATTTTATTTAAATAAAGATTCAGACATTTTAAATACATTGTTTTTTTAAAACAAATTCAGCAATTTATTTTTAAAGTAATTTTCTATAATCAATAACTTTTATTTATTTTAATTGGAGGAAAATCACTTCATGATGTTATGTTGGTTTTTGCTGTACAATAACTATTGGATGTGCATGCATGCTCAGTCTTTTCAGTCGTGTCTGACTTTTTACAACCCTATGGGCTGTAATCCCCCAGGCTTCTCTGTCCATGGGATTCTCCAGGCAAGAATTCTGGAGTAGGCTGCCATTTTCTACTCCAGAGAATCTTCCTAACCATGGCATCAAATCTATGTCTTTTACAACTCCTGAATTGGCAGGTGGGTTCTTTACCACTAGCACCACCTGAGAAGCCATAAGTCATAATTAGTTATATATATACACATTGCTTTTTGCTTAGGAAGGTATTCAATATCATTCAAAAGCCATTTCTTATTTTGAAAATGGTTTTAAGAAGTACTAAATGTATTCTCAAAAATGAGGAAAATCTTTCACCAATGGTAAAATCTTATTTATGAATAATTTTAATTATTTCTGCCATTTATTGGGTATTTATTTATATTAAACATTTCAATAATACTAGAAGGTGAGTTATCCAAACCTTTGATTTCTTTCATCAGTGTCTTATAATTTCCTGCGTACAGTTCTTTTGTCTCCTTAGGTAAGTTTATTCCTAGATATTTTATTCTTTTTGTTGCAGTGGTGAATGGGATTGATTCCTTAATTTCTCCTTCTGATTTTTGATTGTTATTATATAGAAATGCAAGTGATTCCTGTGTATTGATTTTGTATCCTGAAACTTTGCTAAATTCATTGACTAGCTCTAGTAATTTTCTGATACTATCTTTAGGATTATCTATGTACAGTATCATGTCATCTACAAACAGTGAGAGTTTTACTTTTTCTTTTCTGATCTAGATTCCTTTTGTTTCTTTTTATTCTCTGATTGCTATAGCTAGACTTACAAAACTATGTTGAATAATAGTGGTAAGAGTGGACACCTTTGTCTTATTCTTGATAATAAGGGAAATGCTTTCAGTTTTTCACCACTGAGAATAATGTTTGCTGTAGGCTTATCATGTGTGGCCTTTACTATGTTGAGGTAGGAGATGTGTATAAGAGATAACGATTATAGCTTTCTGTCCTTTCTTAAGTTTATTGCCTTTTCTGGAAAGGGAGAAAGAATAAGCATTAGAGAAATTCTTCATAAAAATTACTCTGTATTTAACTTCCATGAAAATGCATTATCTTTGATAATTCAATCTGCTTTGACTTACAACTACTTTAAAAATATTCATGGAATTCATAGTAAGATAGTATCATATTTGCATTTTTTGACTCTTCAAAACAAGCAATTAAATTCTCTCACTTTCATATATTGATTTCATTCTTAGCCTGAATATATCCTAATTATGTATTTCAGGAGATTCTGTCTTTAGTCATTGAGGAAATTTAATTCCCTTTGATCAGCTAACCAGGTTAAACAGTTTCATCAGGAGACAAAATTTTAATTAATGGGAAATGCTTTGGAACTAAAAGTAAAATTTGCTAAAACAAACTGAATTCAAAATGTTATCCAGTTTTATTCATTTGTGATAAAAATACTAGCTGACTACTTAAGAGGTAGGAAGCATTAACTACCTTCTCGTTTTTCCCAGTCTCTGCTTCACTTATTTTAAATATTACAAATAGTTGGACAGAGAATTAAAATATACTTAATTTTTAAAGGAGACATTCTTAAAGTTATTTTCATTCTTATTTTCATGGAAGTTACATATGAAATAGCAAAATACAAGCAGGTCTTTATCAGGGTTCCATAGGCTGTAAGTCAACTTAACTTCTCTGTTCTCTCAGCTCTTTAGAAGCAAGCACCTGTGGTTGTCTGTCAGTCCAATAGCATCATTCCCTGGCTCCACCTGCAACCTCAAACAAACTTGGAGCCAATATTAAAAGAACATTTCTTACATTCTCATATAGTTTGCTATCATATTTATCCTTCCTATCCTGGACACTTGAATTTAATGTCAAATCACCATCCAAAAATATTTGGTGACTATCTGGAAATTGGTCATAGGTATCTCTTATACATTTCATTTATGAGAAGAACATCTGTCATTTGAGACTGTGAAGTTTATGTTTGGGGTTCCACCACTACATCTTTAGCTGTCTGCCTCCCTAGGTATTTAATAGTAAACTATAATCCCATAGTCTCTCGCAGTGTATCTATATATTATACTGTGTTCTGCATGATACCTCATTTGTTCCATTGTTCATCAAGTACTAATTAATTAATTTTTAATTAATTAATTTTTAATTGAAGGATAATTCCTTTACAGAATTTTGTTGTTTTCTGTCAAAACTCAATATGAATCAGCCATAGGTATACATATATCCTCTCCCTTTTGATTTTTCTTTCCAACTCCCTTCCCATTCCACCCCTCTAGGTTGATACAGAGCCCCTGTATGAATTTCCTGAAACATACAGCAATTTCCCATAGGCTATCTATTTTGCATAAGGTAATGTAACTTTCCATGTTACTCTTCCATACATCTCACCCTCTCCTCTCCTCTCCTCTCCTCTCCCCATGTCCATAAATCCATTCTCTATGTCTGTTTCTCCATTGCTCCCCTGAAAATTAATTCTTCAGTACCATTTTATTGATTCCATATATATATATGTTAGAATATGATATTTATCTTTCTCTTTCTGACTTACTTCACTCTCTATAATAGGCTCTAGAACGGATTCAACTGACTCAACACCTCATTAGAACTAACTAAAGTGCATTCCTTTTTGTGGCTGAATAATATTCCCTTGTGTATATGTACCAAATCTTCTTTATCCATTCATCTGTCAGTGGACATCTTGGCTACTTCCATGTTCTAGCTATGGTAAACAGTGCTGCAGTGAACAATGGGATACATGTGTCTCTTTCAATTTTGGTTTCCTCAGGGTATATGCCCAAGAGTGGGATTGCTGGGTTATATGGTGCTTTTATTCCTAGTTTTTAAATTAATCTCCATATCATCTTCCATAGTGGCTGCGTAAGTTTACATTCCCACCAATAGTGCAAGAGCATTCCCTTTTCTCCACACCCTCTCCAGCGTTTATTGCTTGTAGGCTTTTTGATGATGGCCATTCTGACCTGTGTGAGGTAATATCTCAATGCAGTTTTGACTGCATTTCTCTAATAATGAGCAATGATGAGCACCTTTTCATGTGTTTGTTAGCCATCTGTATGTCTTCTTTGGAGAAATGTCTGCTTAGGTCTTTTTTCCACTTTTTGATTGGGTTGTTTGTTTTTCTGGTATTGAGTTGTATGAGCTCCTAGTATATTTTGGAAATTAATCTTTTATCAGTTGTTTCATTTGCTATTATTTTCTCCCATTCTGAGGATTGTCTTTTCACCTTGCTTATAGTTTTCTTTGCTGTGCAAAAGCTTTTACGTTTAATCAGGTCCCACTTGTTTACTTTTGTTGTTATTTGCATTACTCTAGGAGGTGGGTCATAGAGGACCTTGCTTTGATTTATGTCATCGAGTGTTATGTGTTTCCCCCTAAGAGTTTTATACTTTCTGGTCTTATGTTTAGGTCTTTAATCCATTTTGTGTTTGTCTTTGTGTGTGGTGTTAGGAAGTGTTCTAATTTCATTCTTTTACATGTAGCTGTCCAGTTTTCCCAGCACCATTTATTGAAGAGGCTGTCTTTGCCCCATTGTATATTCTTGCCTCATTTGTCAAAAATAGGGCTACTGCTGCTGCTGCTAAGTCGCTTCAGTCATGTCCGACTCTGTGCGACCCCATAGACGGCAGCCCACCAGGCTCCCCGTCCCTGGGATTCTCCAGGCAAGAACACTGGAGTGGGTTGCCATTTCCTTCTCCAATGCATGAAAGTGAAAAGTGAAAATGAAGTTGCTCAGTCATGTCCGACTCTTAGCGACCCCATGGACTGCAGCCTACCAGGCTCCTCCATCCATGCGATTTTCCAGGCAAGAGTACCGGAGTGGGGTGCCATTGCCTTCTCCCATGGGTGCCCATGGGTAAATAGGTTTATTTATGGGCTTTCTATCTTGTTCCCTTGATCTATATTTCTGGTTTTGTGCCAGTACAGTACTGTCTTGGTAATTGTATCTTTGTAGTGTAATCTGAAATCAGGAAGGCTGCTTCCTCCAGCTCCATTCTTCTTTCTCAAGACTGCTTTGGCTCTTCAGGGTCTTTTGTGTTTCCATATGAATTGTGAAAGTTTTTTTCCAGTTCTGTGAAAAATGCTATTGTTAATTTGATAGGGATTGCTTTAAATCAGTAGATTGCATTTGGTAGTATAGTCATTTTCACAATATTGATTCTTCCTACCCAGGAACATGGAATATCTCTTCATCTGGTTATGTCACCTTTGATTTCTTTCATCAGTGTCTTATAATTTCCTGCGTACAGTTCTTTTGTCTCCTTAGGTAAGTTTATTCCTAGATATTTTATTCTTTTTGTTGCAGTGGTGAATGGGATTGATTCCTTAATTTCTCCTTCTGATTTTTGATTGTTATTATATAGAAATGCAAGTGATTCCTGTGTATTGATTTTGTATCCTGAAACTTTGCTAAATTCATTGACTAGCTCTAGTAATTTTCTGATACTATCTTTAGGATTATCTATGTACAGTATCATGTCATCTACAAACAGTGAGAGTTTTACTTTTTCTTTTCTGATCTAGATTCCTTTTGTTTCTTTTTATTCTCTGATTGCTATAGCTAGACTTACAAAACTATGTTGAATAATAGTGGTAAGAGTGGACACCTTTGTCTTATTCTTGATAATAAGGGAAATGCTTTCAGTTTTTCACCACTGAGGATAATGTTTGCTGTAGGCTTATCATGTGTGGCCTTTACTATGTTGAGGTAGGTTCCTTCTATGCCCATTTTTTTAAAGAGTTTTAATCATAAATGGGTGCTGATTTTGTCAAAGGCTTTTTCTGCATCTATTGAGATTATCATATGGTTTTTATCTTTCAATTTGTTAATATGGTGTATCACATTGATTGATTTCCTTATATTGAAGAATCCTTGCATCTCTGGAATAAACCCAACTTGATAATGGTATGTGAGCTTTTTGATGTGTTGCTGAATTCTGTTTGCTAAAATTGTGTTGAGGATTTTTGCATCTATGTTCATCAGTGATATTAGCCTGTAGCTTTCTTTTTTTGTGTTGTCTTTGTCTGGTTTGGGTGATGGTGGCCTCTTGGAATGAATTTGGAAGTGTTCTCTCCTCTGAAATTTTTTAAAAGAGTTTTGGAAGGATAGGTATTAGCTCTTCTCTAGATGTTTGATAGAATTCTCCTGTGAAGCCTTCTGGTCCAAGACTTTTGTTTTATGGGAGATTTTTTTTTTTTTAAATCACAGTTTCAATTTCAGTGTTTGTAATTGGGTTGTTCATAATTTCTATTTCTTCCTGATTCAGTGTTGGAAGATTGCACTTTCTAAGAATCTGTCCATTTCTTCCAGGTTGTCCATTTTTTTACATACAGTTTTTCATAAAAGTCTCTTTGTATTTCTGCATTGTCTGTTGTAATCTCTCCTTTTTCATTTCTAATTTTGTTGATTTGATCCTTCTCTCTTTTTTCTAGATGAGTCTGGCTAAAGGTTTGTCAATTTCATTTATCTTCTCAAAGAACCAGCTTATAGTTTTATTTATCTTTACTACTATTTCTTTCATTTCGTTTTCACTGATTTCTGCTCAAATCTTTATGATTTCTTTCCTTCTACTAATTTGGGTTTTCTTTTGTTTTTCTTTTCCAGTTGTTTTAGGTGTAAAGTTAGGTTGTCTATTCAATGTTTTTCTTGTTTCTTGAGGTAGAATTGTTTTGTTACAAATTTCCCTCTTAGAACTGCTTTTGCTGCATCCCATAGGTTTTGAGTTGTCATGTTTTCATTGTCATTTGTTTCTGGAAATCTTTTTAGTTCCCTTTTGATTTCTTCAGTAACCTGTTGGTTATTAGAAATGTATTGCTTAATCTTCATGGGTTTCTGTTATTTACATTTTTTTTTTTTTTTTTTTTTACTTGTAATTGATATCTAGTCTCATAGCATTGTGGTTGGAGAATATGCTTGATATGATTTCAATTATATTAAATTTACTGAGGTTTGATTTGTGACCTAAGATATGGTCTATCCTGGAAAACGTTCCATGTGTCCAAAAACGAAGGTGTATTCTTTTACATTTGGATCAGTTCAGTTCAGTCACTCAGTCATGTCTGACTCATTGCGACCCCATGAACCTCAGCATGCCAGGCCTCCCTGTCCATCACAAACTCCCTGAGTCCACACAAACCCATGTCCATTGAGTCGGTGATGCCATCCAGCCATCGCATCTTCTGTTGTCCCCTTCTCCTCCTGCCCTTAATATTTCCCAATATCAGGGTCTTCTCAAATGAGTCAGTTCTTCTCATCAGGTGGCCAAAGTATTGGAGTTTCAGCTTCAACAACAGTCCTTCCAATGGACACCCAGGATGGATCTCCTTTAAGACAGACTGGGTGGATCTCCTTGCAGTCCAAGGGACTCTCAAGGGTCTTCTCCAACACCACAATTCAAAGCATCAATTCTTCGGCACTAAGTTTTTTTTATAGTCCAACTCTCACATCCATACGTGACCACTGGAAAACCATAGCCTTGACTAGATGGACCTTTGTTGGCAAAATCATGTCTCTGCTTTTGAATATGCTGTCTATGTTGGTCATAATTTTCCTTACAATGATTAAGCGTCTTTTAATTTCATGGCTGCAATCACCATCTGCAGTGATTTTGGAGCCCAGAAAAATAAAGTCAGCCAATGTTTCCACTGTTTCCCCATCTATTTCCCATGAAGTGATGGGACCAGATGCCATGATCTTAGTATTCTGAATGCTGAGCTTTAAGCCATATATTTCACTCTCCTCTTTCACTTTCATCAAGAGGCTCTTTAGTTCTTCTTCACTTTCTCCATTAAGGGTGGTATCATCTGTATATCTGAGGTTATTGATATTTCTCCCAGCAATCTTGATTCCAGCTTGTGCTTCTTCCAGCCCAGGGTGTCTCATGATGTACTCTGCGTATAAGTTAAACAAGCAGGGTGACGATATACAGACTTGACGTACTCTTTTTCCTATTGGGAACCAGTCTGTTTTTCCATGTCCAGTTCTAGTGTTGCCTCCTGACCTGTATATAGGTTTCTCAAGAGGCAGGTCAGATGGTCTGGTATTCCCATCTCTTTCAGAATTTTCCACAGTTTATTGTGATCCACACAGTCAAAGCCTTTGGCATAGTCAATTAAGCAGAAATAGATGTTTTTCTGGAACTCTCTTGCTTTTTCGATGATCCAGCAGATGTTGTCAAATTGATCTCTGGTTCCTCTGCTTTTTCTGAAATCAGCTTGAACATCTGGAAGTTCACGGTTCACGTATTGGTGAAGCCTGGCTTGAAGAATTTTGAGCATCACTTTACTAACATGTGAGATGAGTGCAATTGTGCAGTAATATGAACATTCTTTGGCATTGCCTTTCTTTGGGATTGGAATGAAAACTGACCTTTTCCAGTCCTGTGGCCACTGCCATTTTCCAAATTTGCTGGCATATTGAGTGCAGCACTTTCACAGCATCATCTTTCAGGATTTGAAACAGCTCAACTGGAATTCCATCACCTCCACTAGCTTTGTTCATAGTGATGCTTCCTAAGGTCCACTTGACTTCACATTTCAGGATGTCTGGCTCTAGCTGAGTGATCACACCATCATGATTATCTGAGTTGTAAAAATCTTTTTTGTACAGTTCTGTGTATTCTTGCCACCTCTTCTTAATATCTTCTGCTTCCATTAGGTCTATACCATTTCTATCCTTTACGGAGCCCATCTTTGCATGAAATATTCCCTTGGTATCTCTTATTTTCTTGAAGAGATCCCTAGTCTTTCCCATTCTGTTGTTTTCCTCTATTTCTTTGCACTGATCCCTGAGGAAGACTTTCTTATCTCTCCTTGCTATTCTTGGAACTCTGCATTCAGATGGGTATATCTTTCCTTTTCTCCTTTGCTTTTCACTTCCTTTCTTTTCACAGCTATTTGTAAGGCCTCCTCAGACAGCCATTTTGCTTTTTTTCATTTCCTTTTCTTGTGGATGGCTTCGATTCCTGTTTCCTGCACAATGTCATGAACCTCCATTCATAGTTCACCAGGCACTCTATCAGATCTAGTCTCTTAAATCTATTCCTCACTTCCACTGTATAATCAGAAGGGATTTGATTTAGGTCATACCTGAATGGTCTAGTGGTTTTCTCCAATTTCTTCTATTTCAGTCTCTATTTGGCAATAAGGAGTTCATGATCTGAGCCACAGTCAGCTCCCAGTCTTGTTTTTGCTGACTGTATAGAGCTTCTCCATCTTTGGCTGCAAAGAATATAATCAATCTGATTTCAGTGTTGACCATCTGGTGATGTCCATGTGTAGAGTCTTCTCTTGTGTTGTTGGAAGAGGGTGTATGCTATGACCAGTGCATTCTCTTGGCAATACTCTATCAGCCTTTGCCCTGCTTCATTCTGTACTCCAAGGTCAAATTTGCCTGTGACTCCAGGTATTTCTTGACTTCCTACTTTTGCATTCCAGTCCCCTGTAATGAAAAGGGCAAGTCATTTGGGTGTTAGTTCTAGAAGGTCTTATAGGTCTTCATAGAACTGTTCAGCTTCTTCAGCGTTACTGATGGGGCATAGACTTGGATAACCATGATATTGAATGGTTTGCCTTGGAAATGAACAAAAGATCATTCTGTCGTTTTTGAGATTGCATCCAAGTACTGCATTTTGGGCTCTTTTGTTGACTATGATGGCTACTCCATTTCTCCTAAGGGATTCCTGCCCACAGTAGTAGATATAATGGTCATTTGAGTTAAATTCACCCATTCTAGTCCATCTTAGTTCACTGATTCCTAGAATATCGATGTTCACTCTTGTCATCTCTTGTTTGACCACTTCCAATTTGCCTTGATTCATGGACCTAACATTCCAGGTTCCTATGCAATATTGCTCTTTACAGCATAGAACCCTTCCTCCATCACCAGTTCCATTCACAGCTGGGTGTTGTTTTTGTTTGGCTCCATACCTTCATTTTTTTCTGGAGTTATTTCTCCACTGATCTCCAGTAGCATATTGGGCACCTATCAACCTGGGGAGTTCATCTTTCAGTGTCCTATCTTTTTGCCTTTTCATACTGTTCATGGGGTTCTCAAGGAAAGAACACTGAAGTGGTTTGCCATTCCCTCCTACAGTGGACCACATTCTGTCAGACCTCTCCACCATGACCTGGCCATCTGGGTGGCCATACACAGCATGGCTTAGTTTCATTTTGTTAGACAAGGCTGTGGTCCGTGTGATCAGACTGGCTAGTTGTCTGTGATTGTAGTTTCAGTCTGTCTGCTCTCTGATTATCTCTCTCAGTGCCTACCATCTTACTTGGGTTTCTCTTACCTTGGGCACGGGGTATCTCTTCACGGCTGCTCCAGCAAAGCACAGCTGCTGCTCCTTACCTCGGATGCGAGGTAGCTCCTCTTGGCCACCGCCCATGCCCTTGGACGTGGGTAGCTCCTCTCAGCCTTGCTCCTGCATTTGGATGGAATGTCCTAAAGATATAAATGAGATCCATCTCATCTAATGTATCATTTAAGACTTGTGTTTCCTTATTAATTTTCTGTTTTGATGATCTGTCCATTGGTGTGAATGGGGTGTTAAAGTCTCCTACTATTATTGTGTTACTGTCAGTTTCTCCTTTTAAATCTGTTAGTGTTTGTCTTATATATTGAGGTGCTCCTATGTTGGGTGCATAGATATTTACAATGGTTATGTCTTCCTCTTGGATTGAGCCCTTGATCATTATGTAGTGTCCTTTCTTATCTCTTGTAATATTCTTTATTTTAAGGTCTATTTTGTTTGATATGAGGATTGCTACTCCAGCTTTCTTTTGCTTCCCATTTGCATGGAATATATTTTTTCCATCCTCTCACTTTCAGTCTATATGTGTCTTGAGGTCTGGGTTTCTTGTAGACAGCATATATATGGGTCTTGTTTTTGAATCCATTCAGCCAGTCTGTGCCTTTTGGTTGCAGCATTTAATCTGTTTACATTTAAAGTAATTATTGATATATATGTTTCTATTGCCATTCTCTTAATTGTTTGGGGTTTGATTTTGTAGATCTGTTTTCTTCCCTTGTATTTCTTGACTATATAAGTCCATTTAACATTTATTGTGGGCTTCCCTGGTGGCTCAGAAGTTAAAGTGTCTGCCTGCAATGCGGGAGACCCAGGTTCGATCCCTGGGTCAGGAAGATCCCCTGAAAGAGGAAATGGCAACCCGCTCCAGTATTCTTGCCTGGAGAATCCTATGGACGGAGGAGCCTGGTAGGCTACAGTCCATGGGGTTGCAATAAAGTTTGTTTGGTGTTACTGAATTCTCTTAACTTTTGCTTTTCTGAAAAGCTTTTTATTTCTCCATCAATTTTGAATGAGATCCTTGTCAGATAGAATAATCTTGGTTCTAGCTTTTCCCTTTTCAGTACCTTAAGTATATCCTGCCATTCCCTTCTGGCCTGCCGAGTTTCCACTGAAAGATCAGCTATTAAACATATGGGATTTCCATTGTATGTTACTTGTTGCTTTTCTCTTGCAGGTTTTAATATTCATTGTGTTTAGTCTTTGTTAGTTTGATTAGTATGTGTTTTGGCATATTTCTCCTTGGGTTTATCCTGTATGGGACTGTTTGAGCCTTTTGGACTTGATTTCTTTTTCCATGTTGGGAAAATTTTCAGCTATAATTTCTTCAAAAATTTCCTCAAACCCTTTCTTTCTTTCTTCTTCTGGGACCCCTATAATTCGAATGTTGGTGCATCTGATATTGTTCCAGAGGTCTCTGAGAATATCCTCAGTTCTTTTCATTATTTTTTCTTTATTCTGCTCTTCAGAAGTTATTTCCACCATTTTATCTTCCCACTCACTGATTCGTTCTTCTACTTCAAATATTCTGCTATTGATTCCTTCTAGAGTATTTTTAAGTTCAGTAATTATTTGTCTCTGTATGCTTATTGTTTAATTCTTCTATGTCTTTGTTAATTTATTCTGGCATTTTCTCCATTCTGTTTTCAATGTTTTTGATCATCTTTACTATCATTATTCTAAATTGTTTTTCAGGGAGTTTGCCTATATCCTCTTCATTTATTTGGACTTCTGTGATTCTAGTTTGTTCTTTCATTTGTGTAGTATTTCTCTGTATTTTCATTATTTTTTTTAACTTATGTGTTTGAGGTCTCCTTTTCCCTGGCTTCAAGGTTGAATTCTTTCTTCCTTTTGGTTTCTGCCCTCCTAAGGTTGGTCCAGTGGTTTGTGTAAGCTTCATATAGGGTGAGATTTGTCTGAGCTTTGTTCGTTTGTTTGTTTGTTATTCCTCTGATGGGCAAGGCTGAGTGAGGTGGTAATCCTGTCTGCTAATGATTGGGTTTGCATTTTTGTTTTGTTTGTTGTTTAGATGAGGCCTCCTATACTGGTGGTCAGGTGATGCTGGGTCTCATATTCAAGTGGTTTCCTTTGTGTGAGTTGTCACCATCTGATATTTCCTAGGGTTAGTTCTCTGGTAGTCTATGGTCTTGGAGTCAGTGCTCCCACTCCGAAGGCTCAGGGCTTGATCTCTGGTCAAGAATGAAGATTCCAGAAGTGGTTTGTTATGGCATTAAGTGAGATTAACACAAATATCCAAAAATGGGAAACCAAAGATGAACCCCATACAAATAGCAGTTACAAAATCAGGCAAATAATAATTAAAATAATGGAATATACACATATACATACATACCCATAAGCAAAATCAAAACTGTCCAACAAAAATAAAATACAATAGATTGATGTGGCAAGAAAGGAAACCAAAAATTATATCTATCAGTTAAGAACAAAACTAAAGCACAAACTGGAAAACAAAACTAAAGCAAGGTACCATGTGGGGAATAAATCAATGAAAACAAAACTAACAAATATGTTAAGAAGAAAGGAAAGAAAGAATAGATATGCAAAGTTAAATAGAGGTAGATAAAGAAGATTTTTATACATTAAAGATTAACTGCAATGGGGAAAAGAACAGAAGGAAAAGCAAACAAAGGAATAAATGTAGACAAAATAGTAATAGGTTTTTTAAAAATTAAAATTAAGATTTAAAAAAAAGAAAAAAAAAACAGGAAGAAGAAAGAAAAAGGAAAACTCATAGAACTGCAAAAGCCCAACATAGAGGAAGGGGTTTATAACAGCAATAAAAAGTGTGATTAGAAAAAAAAACCTCAAAAGCTTAATTAGATTTCATAGCGCCAATAAAATCAATAACTACAGCAGCGGGGGTTGGGGGGAAGAAAAAAATGAAAAAGAAAATAGAAACAAATCCAAAAGAATCTACAAAACAAGTCAAAACAAAAGAATAATCAATGTTTCTCTTGAGTCCCTGCTGTCAGAGTCCTTTCCCTCGCTGGGAGTCACAGTCCACCTCACCTCCATAGGATGCCCTCCAACACTGTGCTGGTCTCTGGACCTGCTGTGGGGGCAGCTCAGATTCTAATCTGGTCTTACTCCTGTGTGTTCTTGCCTCCATTATCTACAGCTATCAGAACTAGTGCATTTTCTTTTGTGGGAGCTCTCAATGTCCTTTTATATAGTCCATAGACACAGAGTCTGGCTAGTTAATCATGTGGATTTAATCTGCAGCTTATACAGCTAGTGGGAAGGTTTTGGGTCTTATTCCTTAGCCACACTGCTCCTGGGTTTCAATTGTGGTTTTATTTCCACCTCTGCATGTGGGTCGTCCACTGGGGTTTGCTCCTGAGGCTGCCCTGGTGGACGTGGGTTTGCCCCTGTGAGGGCCAGGTGTGGAGGTGGTGCAGCTGCTTGCATTGCAGCGGTTCTGGCAGAACCAGGTACTCAGGGGAGTTGGTGGTTAAGGCAGAAGGAAATATAGTGGTCTAGGAGAGTATGACAACCAGTATTGGCCAATACATTCCAGTATTCTTGCCTGGAGAAACCCCTGACAGAGAAGCCTGGCAGGCCACAGTTCACAGGGTTACAAAGAGTTGGACACGACCAAAGCAACCCTGCATGCTTAGATGCAAGACTTTTTTTGCCTGTGGTAACTCTAACCAGTGAGGACTGAGGGTGAAGGTGGCACAGCTGCTTGGATTTCAGGGGCCCTGGTGGTGCCAAGTGTTTGGGGACACAGACTGCCTCAGCCACAGGAGTAATGGCTTTATTGGTGTCTTTTTTCAAGCCTCTTGTAGCTGGCAATCAGAAGGNCCCCCCGGCCGCCACTGGCCTCGGATGCGCGGTGGCTCCACCCAGCTGCCGCCCTGACCTCAGACACCGGGTGTCTTCTCCCGGCCGCCACTGGCCTCGGACGTGGGGCAGCTCTTCCCGGCCGCCCCCCTGACCTCGGACGCGGGGTGTCGCCTCCCGGCCGCCACTGGCCTCGGATGCGGGGTAGCTCCACCCAGCTGCCGCCCTGACCTCGGACGCCGGGTGTCTCCTCCGGGGCCGCCACTGACCTCAGCACAGGGTAGCTCCTCTCGGCCGGTCCTGCGCCGTCGCAGCCTGGCACTCTAGGCTGCTGTCCCCGACCTCGGACGTGGGGCAGCTCCTCCCAGCCGCGCGTAGTGCGCCGGCCCGGCATTTATTGATTGCATACTGTGTTTCAGATATTGGTTTATCGTCTCTACTCCCATCTGCAAAATAGGTTTTATAATCCTTTTGGAGTTACTGTGAACATTAAATAAGGTGATATGTGTTATGTGCACAATTAAGAGATATTTCAGTGACCTTTTCTTTGCCTTTTTAGGATCTAAGCCTGAAATAGAATGTCTTGTTTCGTCATACAATTCCTGGAATAAATAAACTTCAGAGAGACTTATAACAGAAATTACCTGGCAGTCCAGTGTTTAAGACTCGGTGCTTTCACTGCTCGAGTTCAACCCTGATCAGGGAGTTAAAATCCCACAATCCGTGTGGCATGGCCCAAAACAAACAAAGTGAAACAAACAAAAGCTGAGAAAGACTTATAGCTAATTCAGTTTCTCTTTATTTGAAAAGAAAGTAGTGGCTATTCTCAATTTCTTTTTGTAACATCAGGCTCTTCCCATGGGAGACTATAACACTGATATAATCCTGAGATGGTGAAGTTGTCAGAACGAATGTTTAAATAAATCAACGTGGAATCTTTCTGTCTTTCCCTTCCCTGCCCTCAAACATAATATTTTTTGTCTGACCACATTGGGTTTTGTTTTTTTTTTTTGAGGATAGAAAGTGTCACTGTGGGGTCACATTTCCACTTAACGTGTTCATTTCCCTCCCCACTTTTAGATTTCACCACCCTATCCTCAGTCCTCTGGAGAGCAGTTTCCAGCTGGAGGTTGACGTCCTGAGTCACCTCCTGAAGGCCCAGGCTCAGGTCTCTGAGTGGAAGTTCCTCCCGTCCCTGGTGAACTTGCACAGCGCTCACACCAAGCTGCAGACTTGGGGCCAGATCTTTGAAAAGCAACGGGAGACCAAGAAACATCTGTTTGGAGGGCAGTCTCAGAAGGCCGTTCAGCCCCCACACCTTTTCCTTTGGCTGATGAAACTCAAAAACATGCTTCTTGCCAAATTTAGCTTCTACTTTCACGAGGCGCTGAGCCGACAAACGACTGCTTCAGAAATGAAAGCGCTGACTGCAAAAGCCAGCCCCGACCTCTTTGGAAAGATTTCCAGCTTCATCAGGAAATACGACGCTGCCAACGTGTCCTTAATCTTCGACAACCGAGGTTCTGAGAGCTTTCAGGGTCACGGCTATCACCACCCCCATTCCTACAGAGAGGCCCCCAAGGGAGTGGATCAGTATCCAGCTGTGGTGTCTTTGCCCAGCGACCGGCCTGTCATGCACTGGCCCAATGTCATCATGATCATGACGGACCGCACGTCCGACCTGAACAGCTTGGAGAAAGTGGTCCACTTCTATGATGACAAAGTTCAGAGCACCTACTTCCTCACCCGCCCAGAACCTCACTTTACCATTGTTGTCATTTTTGAGTCAAAGAAATCGGAGAGAGACTCCCACTTTATTTCTTTCCTTAGTGAGATCTCACTTGCCCTTAAGAACCCCAAGGTTTTTGCAAGTCTAAAACCTGGATCCAAAGGTTAGCAGGTGGTTTGTGTGAAAGGTCTTCAAGACTGGGTATTATGTTCTTAATTGCTCTAACGATCTACAGTGGTCTATGATTAGCGGTTCCACCCCACCCCCACCCCATGCTTCTTGCATTTCTAAATTCAGGACAAACCCTGCCTGATTGCATTGCGCCCTTTATAAGCAATTATGGCCAACTGAATTACATATCCAAAGAGTAGTCTA
This sequence comes from Cephalophus harveyi, assembly GCA_006410635.1. NCBI lineage: Eukaryota > Metazoa > Chordata > Mammalia > Artiodactyla > Bovidae > Cephalophus > Cephalophus harveyi. The sequence continues at coordinate 847,775 of SJYT01032750.1, forward strand.
GGAGGTGGTCGTGGATGCTGGTCTCTGCAGTACAGCAAGGTATTTTTTTGGCGTTTTCTTCTATTTTCCTATATTTCATGTAGACTAATATTTATTGGCCTTTGATTCTTCTTTCCAGATGTTTTATATTGTTCCAAACATTATATTCCAATGTAATTTCAAACACCCTGTCTTTCCCTCCCCTCCTTCCTGGATGAGTAACTGAGATACTATGTAAAACAGCTTTTTTTAAAATCAAGGAATATTTTCTAGCTCATGAATTAGCAAATTAACATGAAACTTTAAGTTTTGTGATCAGCAAATTAATATTTTTGATGCCACAATTAGAGTCTTGATGAGAAAGTTCTATCAATTTTTGAAATTGACAGTGAATCAGAATGGTAGCAATAGCATCTGTTTTTTTTTTTAACAGTTCCGAAGATTCTCAGGGCAACTTGAACAGCCAAGGTTGCTTTTGGGATGACCTGCACGTCTAGCTGCATTTGTTTTTACCCTTATGAAGTTTGAATTTTTCACTGTTTTAAGGTTAGTGTGGAGAAGGAAATGGCAACCCACTCCAGTGTTCTTGCCTGGAGAATCCCAGGGACGGGGGAGCCTGGTGGGCTGCCGTCTCTGGGGTCGCACAGAGTCGGACACGACTGAAGCGACTTAGCAGCAGCAGCAGCAAAGTTAGTGTAAGCCATTAAGTGGTCGTTTCTTCCTTCTTCAGGAAAGGAGTGATTTGGCTCTCTGTTTATCACCTTTCTGTTGAAATGCATGCTCATGTTTGGCTCGTCCCTGGTTATCTTTAGGCTGAAAAAGCAGGCTCTCTTGATTTTTCAGCCACTTTTATGCAATTTAACCTACTTCTATAAAATCAAAATGGAGGTCTTGATACCTTTTACTTGCTAAAAATCTATTGTGCATTCAAAAGGCCTCTTCGTAGTTGAGTAATCCACCTACAGTTAAGCACATCTCAACCTGGGTTTCATTCCTGTCTCCTCCACATTATTTTTAGAAGCAGTGATACATCTTAACACATGCTTCCTTAACGCTTTCCTTCAGTAGGTGTTCATGGGGAAGGAGACAGATCAGTGAAGCCGTAATGGTCTGTGGAGACCTTTCCTTCTAGGTTATTGATTGAGAATAAAAATAAGCCACAAAGAGTAATTGAGTTGTTACTATTTGATAGTTCCTTCAAAGCTTGTGTGCAGCATAATGATCAGAGCAGTCCCCTTTCTCATGATTGCATGGAGTCAGTTTTTTATGGGGTGGCCAGGCAAGCTGGCAGCATTGGCCAAGACCAGAAAGTCTCTTGAGTCCATGTTGAAGGCCTGCCTATCTCAGACCGGACTCCCTGGTGGAAGAGCCCACTGGCCTATTTTCTGTGGAGAACATGTGTTTTTCTTTTGTTTTTACTTTTTTTTTTTAAAAAAATATGATTTGTGAAAAGCCAGTTTGCATTACATAGGAAGTAGAGATTTACTGCTGCATTTTATTCACTAAGGTTCAATAAAAATCTGGGCCGATTTCACAACATTTAATTTACATAAAAAATTGAAAACAATTGGAACTAATTAGTCAAATCATTTTTCTTCCTTTTCGTGTTTTTCCAAGAAGCTGAAAAATATTCCTTGATGTTCATGAATTTTTTCCCCCCCTAGATGAAGCCACCATTAGCCTTAATGATATGGTGTCCCGTTTACCTAAAAGAAATAGGCCTCAGTGGAGCATGGCAGAGAATGTAAATAAAACATATATACAATATTTAAATACTGAGTCCTCGCCTAGAAAATTGAATTGTATATTTATTTTTAAACCTATTTTGGTTCAAGTCAGGAAACAAAGTCGTTTTACTCTCTGAGATTTGTCCTTTGAAATCAGTAATGAAATGATCTATAAAGGCTATTCTTTGCTAATGTGAAGTGAAGTGAAAGTTGCTTAGTCCTGTCTGACTCTTTGTGACCCCATTCTCCAGGCCAAAATACTGGAGTGGGTAGCCTTTCTCTTCTCCAGGGGATCTTCCCAACCCAGGGATCGAACCTAGGTCTCCTGCATTGCAGGTGGACTCTTTACCAGCTGAACCACAAGGAAAGCCCAAAAATACTGGAGATGGTAACCTATCCCTTCTCCAGGGGATCTTCCCAACCTAGGAATCAAACTGAGGTCACCTGCATTGCGGGCAGATTCTTTACCAAACTGAGCTATCAGGGAAGCCCCATGCTTTGCTAATGGGAAGAATAAATGCTCATATTTTCTGTAGACCATTTGCTTTGAAATATGTTTCTAAACCACAACTTGATCAATGTTTATGGGTAACCAGAAGTGTAGTGAATACTTACCAAGTTTGCCAACAAGCCCATCTTGGAGTGTTCATTTCAGAACGCTGTTTGGACAGAGGGTGAACATTTATGACTTTGTTCTTTGGGTCCAGCCTGGTGTCTGACTGTGTCATCTTAGGGAGTGTGACAGTAAAGCTAAATTCTTAACCCAGGAGCCAATATCCTTTTTATAATTGCTCTGTCCATTTGAAGATGCTAGAGAAAATTTACTTTGAAGAGAGAAAATAGTTATTATTTCAACCTCACTTCCCAGTAGAGTCACTCAGGTGACTGTCAAAATAAGTTCACCCTTTGATCTAACAGCCAGCTTGCAGTTTTCTTTGGCAAGTTGGCCTCAGAGTTTGACTTCCTTATCTGTAAAATGGGAATAAGGAAATATGGTCTGCTTTTTCCAAAGGATGTGTAAGAATGAACTGAGATCACGCATGTAAAAAATGCTTTGCAAACTTACTTGCATTTGAATGCTGTCAAAATAAAAGGTGAACCACTGTTTCTTTAAACTTTCCTGTTCTCATCTTTCTCTTCAGATTGGTGACAAACCTGTACTTCGACATTAAGTTTGAATGGTACTTAAAGAACTAGTTTAGAAGAGGTGGCAGATAAATGTCTAATCAACCCACCTGCTCTACTTATTTTAGAATCTTTGTGAAGTGAAAGTGAAAGTTGCTCAGTTGTGTCCGACTCTTTGCGACCCCATGAACCATACAGTCCATGAAATTCTCCAGGCCAGAATACTGGAGTGGGTAGCCTTTCCCTTCTCTAGGGGATCTTCCCAACTCAGGGATCGAACCCAGGTCTCCCACATTGCAAGTGGATTCTTTACCAGTTGAGCCACCAGGGAAGCCCTTAGAATCTTTGTGGTTCTTCCCAAATTTTTATTATTGGTGGAAGCATCATTTCATTTCTGTTTTCTTACTGATATTTCTTAGTCTTGTTGCTCTATCAATTATTGAGACGGGTGAATTAAAATCTCCAGTTGTGACTGTGGATTTATTTCTGTCAGTTTTCTGCATTTTGAATTCCTTTTATTAGTCCCATACACATTTATAGTTTTTCTTTCTCATGTATTAACCATTTTATCATTATAAAACTTCCCACTTTATTTCCATTAGTACTCCTTGCTTTGAAGTCCATTTTGCCTCTTTTTTTTTTTTAAGAAAAATTAAGACTAGTTCCTTTGGCTGCGCTAGATCTTCACTGTTACATGAGCTTTCTCTAGTTGTGGCAAGCAGCACCTACTCTCTAGTTTCAGTGCGAGGGCTTCTCATTGCGTGGGCTTCTCTTGTTGTGGAACACAGGTTCTAGGGCTCCCAGGCTTTAGCAGTTGTGGCTCCCAGGCTCTAGAGCGTGGGCTTAGTAGTTGTGGCTCCCAGGCTTAATTGCTCTACAGCCTGTGGGATATTCCCAGATCAGGGATCAAACACATCTCCTGCGTTGGCAGGCAGATTCTGTACCTCTGAGCCATCAGGAAAGCCTTTGCCTCATTTTTATGACCATTCCAGCTTGCCTGTGTTTCCTGTTTGCGTGGTGTGTCTTTTTCAATCTTCTTACTTGCCATTTATTTGTATCATTGTTTTTAAAGTGTGTGTAGTGAGAACTAGAGAATACTGATTAAAAAGAGCAATATCTGACAGTCTCTCTCTTTTGATTGAAATGTTTAGTTTATTTCTTCTATGAGGTTTTCACAGTCAGGGTTTTGCTGATGATATCCTCAAACTATTATTTAACATGCTTTCTGTTTTCTTTTCTCTTCATGTTTGGAGTTAGATCAAGATGTTTGATCAGATTCAGTAATTACTTTTCTTTTTTGGTATCAAGTGTTGTACATTTTGGGCTTCCCACATGGCACTAGTGGTAAAGAACCAGTGCAGGAGATGTAAGAGATATGAGAGGCAGGGTTTCCATCCCTGGTTGGGGAAGATCCTCTAGAGGAGGGCATGGCAACCCACTCCAGTATTCTTGCCCAGAGAATTTTAGGGACAGAGGAGCCTGGCAGACTATGGTTCAAAGGGTCTCCAAGAGTCTGACACGACTGAAGTGACTTAGCACGCACGCACACACACACACGTTGTGTGTTTTATTAGACAGCTAATACCTGGCATTGCCTAAATTGGTTGTATTAGTAGAGGTTACAAAACTGTTGGATTCTAAATATGTCACTCTAATTTCATTTATTAGACAAATCTGCAAAGAGGAACTACACCTCCAACTATTTAGTTACCTTGAAGAACAGCTCATAAAGGGGTGGCTAGATAAATGATTTATTCTTCTGTCAGTTTTTAAAATAGTGAGTTGTACAGCATCTTTCAGAGACATTGAGGAGTTTAAAAAGAAATGTGTAAGAATTTATAAGGATTTCTGCCTCTTGCCTCTTAGCTTTAACCCCAAATCTGAATCAAAGCAGCCATCTTTTCCGCTTACCATAGACACTTTCATATAAAATATTACAACCTTCCCTTATTTCTTCTTCATGGTTGATTTTTCTCTCTTGATTACTGTTGACTCCTCTCCTCTACTTTTTTCCTCCCTCTCTAGTTTCTAATACCTTCCTCAGCAATTCTACTTTAGCCACTAAAACTCTTCCCACTATGGCCTTACCACCCTGAACGTGCCCGATCTCGTCTGAAATTCTTCCCATGCTTCAGGGAGCCAGTACCCAGTGGTCTCTGACCCAGTTTTGGAAAGGAGCATCTGAAAATATTTATTTTGATTGCTTTTACAACTAGTTAGGTTTTTTTTTTTTTTTTTTTTAGGGCAGTTGCAAAGGAATACATAGAGGGGAAAAGTTCAGTATTGACACTAATGGGGTGACCACAAAAAGCCCAACCACTTCATGAGCACACAAGACATTTAGCAACTATAGCCAAGCAATGCTGTGTATATCCAGTGGATTACTTGGTAAGAAAAGCTACTCAGAGCTAAAATCTTTCCAAGCATAATTTTACTGTAATTTTTTATTATTAGGTAGAAAATCATTCTCAGTCTATTTTCTGTAATTAGTCTATATAAAAACATCACATTAACTTCTGTTTTTTCTTTTTCTTTTAAGTAAGTTTAAGAAAAATAAATTTTTTTCCCATCCAAGTGAGAAAGAAAAAAACATGCCATGTGACTTCCCAAGAAAGCCCTGTAGATAGAGTTTAGCAATTCTCCAATGCAATTATTTCATGGCCTTTTGCCTGAATAATTCTAAGCAGCTTCTCCAGAGGAAATGAGTCAGAAGAAATATGCTTGTCATGTCCTTCTTCCTTGGGAGACTTCTCTTGATATCTTGTAGATCCATGAGGCTTCATTAAAGGCAAGTCTTTTGTCTTGTCTGCATATTTTTTTCAATCTGATTTTGATAATCTGTTTCTAGGATACTTTAAATTTAAAACCATATGGTATGTGTAAGATATCAATGTTAGGAAATGAAGAGATGCAAATGTGTTCTGCTTTCTGTAGCCCTGTACCTAATGTCAGACTCTGCCTGCTAATGCAGGAGACTCGGGTCCTGTCATTGGATCAGGGAGATCCCCTGGAGAAGGAAATGGCAACCTACTCCAGTATGCCTGCCTGGAGAGTTCCATAAAGAAAGGAACCTGGCTGGCTACAGTCCATGGGGTCACAAGAGTTGGACATGACTTAGCGACTAAACAACAAGAACCTAATATCAGCACCTGGGGGCAGGAGTTTGCCTGATGGTAGAACTCAGGGAGGGCCACAAGGGGCAGCTGTGTTGAGGTGCATTCTGAAAGAGAACTGCTTGGCTGTGCAGCGGCAACAGCAGGAACATGCAGGATGGTACTTGACACTGGTCTCACAGAGGACTTTGGCTAACTTTGTCCCTTGGGAGGTTTGACAGGTCTTAGAAACTGTAGAGCAATTCCTCAATTCATTTAAATTTGACAATTGACGTCTCATTTGATACGAGATTTAGAATGACTCAGCTGATTAAACTTCTAGATGAGAGCTAAACTTATTTTTAGTGTGTCAAGGTCTGGCCGTGTAGGACACCCTTTGACTCCACAGCCATCCTGGTTTCAGTCACTCTGGGCTAGACCAGTAGAGCAGTCGGTCCCCAAAGCAAAAGCAGATAGAGGATATGAATGACTCTTTGCTGGTATTTAACTTATATTCATTTAACAACTATTAAACATCAACTGCCTGGCTTCCCTGGTGGCTCAGATGGTAAAGAATCCGCCTATAGTTCAGGAGACCCAGGTTCAATCTCTGGGTCAAGACGATTCGCCTAGAGAAGGGAATGGCTACCCACTCCAGGATTCTTACCTGGAGAATTCCATGGACAGAGGAGCCTGGAGGGCTATAGTCCATGGGGTCACAGAAAATCAGACATGACTGAGCAACTAACACAAATATTAACCATGCCAAGGATGGTCATACAGCAGTCAACCATGATAAATATGAGGCCTGCTTGATTAGTGCTGGTATTGAGGTAAGCTGGCTCCAACCCCTCAGGCAGGCCCAGAGCTGAGGGGATTGTAAGCAGAAAGGCAATGAATAGTCTTCAAACTTGTTTTACCAATTTTGGAAAAACCATGATTCCTTGATGGATTTTTTTTTTTAATCTGAAATCATCATCATTACATTTAAATGTCTCAAGTGATACACTTTATCATACATTGTAGATGTTGACACCGGAAATAAAAATATTCATTCTTTTAAATGTATATGTGAAATCTTGTTATCATAGACTTGCTGCTACTGTTAAGTCACTTCAGTCGTGTCCGACTCTATGTGACCCCATAGACGGCAGCCCACCAGGCTCCCTCATCCCTGGGATTCTCCAGGCAAGAACACTGGAGTGGGTTGCCATTTCCTTCTCCATATAATAGACTTAATAGCTACCATTTCTTATATTTTAAAACATCTTAATAAGCTTTGTAACAATTGGAAATATGATATTGCTCCTTGAATTCCATTCTGTTTCTCCCATAGAATATTATTCTAGGATTTAAAAAACAATTTTTTTTCAGCTGCACCTTTCAGCATACAGGATCTTAGTTCCCTAAACAGGGATCAAACCCATGCCTCTTGCAGTGGAAGCTCAGATTCCTAACCCCTGGACCACCAAGGAAGTCCCAGAATTTTGTTCTAATTTTTTTTCTTAAAAGTCTTCTTGATCACACTATTAAATCAGTATGTTATATATATATATGTATGTTCTTTCTATTACCATAAAGCTCCAAGAGTCTAATGACCAAATGACATACATCCTAGAAATTTTATTTGAACATTTTATTTGAAATATCTCTTTCAATGAATTGAGTAGGTACTGTTTATGGTGACTTGGTTAATGTAGTCAGTTGTCTAAGTGTTCCTCTGGTGAGCAGAGATCTTTACACCCTCTAGTAATACCTCATATTAAGAACTGTGAGGGGTCTGATATTTTACAAGTTACCCTGCCGTAATTTCATGTATGCTGGCAGCACACAGGAGGTAATTACAGCAGTAGCAATAGCCAGAATATTCCCGTTTTTGCACTGGTTCTCTGAGCCCCAATTCCCTCAGGGCCAATGTGGATGGGCCCAGATGGATGCCTGCTCACACAATTCATTGCATTTCAGGAGAGAATTCTGACCTTAGGAAACCCAAATCTTTTTTAATGGTCAATAAGGATGCATTCCATTTGCTCAAGTGTTGTTCTGGGAAGTAACTATATTAGTTTCCAGGGGTTGCTGTTACAAAATACCACAAGTCTGGTTGTTTAAAACAACAGAAATTCACTGTCTCTCAGTTCTAAAGGCTATAAGTCTGAAATCAAGATGGTGGCAGGGATATCTTCCCTCTGAAACCTATAGAAGAATCCTTCCTTGCCTTCCAACATCTGATGCTTCATTAGCAATCTCTGGTATTTCTTGGCCCATAGCTGCATGACTCCAGCCATCACCTGGCATCTTCTCAGTCTTCACATGGATGTCTTCTTATAAGGACACCAGTCATATTGGACAAAGGGCCTGCCATACTCCGTGTGTGTGTGTGTGTGTGTGCGTGCTTAGTCGCTCAGTCATGACAGACACTTTGCGACCCCGTGGATTGTAGCCCACCAGGCTCTTCTGTCCATGGGGATTCTCCAGGCAAGAATACTGGAGTGGGTTGCCATGTCCTCCTCCAGAGGATCTTCCCAACCTAGGTCTCCCAAATTGCAGGCAAAATCTTTATCATCTAAGCCATCAAGGAAGCTCAAAATACTGGAGTGGATAGCCTATCTCTTGTCCAGGGGAACTTCCTCACCCAGGAATTGAACTGGGGTTTCCTGCATTGCAGGTGGATTCTTGACCAGCTGAGCTACCAGGGAAGCCCACTCCAGTATGACCTCATCTTAACTAATTAGATCTCCAACAACCCTCAGTTCAGTTCAGTTCAGTTGCTCAGTCGTGTCCGACTCTTTGCGACCCCATGAATTGCAGCACGCCAGGCCTCCCTGCTCATCACCATCTCCCGGAGTTCACCCAGACTCACGTCCATCAAGTCCGTGATGCCATCCAGCCATCTCATCCTCGGTCGTCCCCTTCTCCTCCTGCCCCCAATCCCTCCCAGCATCAGAGTCTTTTCCAATGAGTCAACTCTTTGCATGAGGTGGCCAAAGTACTGGAGTTTCAGCTTTAGCATCATTCCTTCCAAAGAAATCCCAGGGTTGATCTCCTTCAGAATGGACTGGTTGGATCTCCTTGCAGTCCAAGGGACTCTCAAGAGTCTTCTCCAACACCACAGTTCAAAAGCATCAATTCTTCGGCACTCAGCCTTCTTCACAGTCCAACTCTCACATCCATACATGACCACAGGAAAAACCATAGCCTTGACTAGACGGACCTTAGTCGGCAAAGTAATGTCTCTGCTTTTGAAAATGCTATCTAGGTTGGACATAACTTTTCTTCCAAGGAGTAAGCGTCTTTTAATTTCATGGCTGCAGTCACCATCTGCAGTGATTTTGGAGCCCCAAAAAATAGTCTGACACTGTTTCCACTGTTTCCCCATCTATTTCCCATGAAGTGATGGGACCAGATGCCATGATCTAGTCCTTAGCACAGGCAAATCTGTGTTAGGCAAGTATTGTATCAGTTGCTCAGTTGTGTCTGACTCTTTGCATCCCTGTGGACTGTAGCCCACCAGGCTCCTCTGTCCATTGAATTTTCCAGGTAAAAATGCAGGCAGATTCTTTACTGTCTGAGCTACCAGCGAAGGTCTGGGTCTAAAATTTAGGTCTGACATATTGGAGCTATGTGACACTGGGCACATGGCTCCATTTCTCTGAGCATGCTCCATCATCTTTAAAAGACTGTTGTAGAAATGTGCTTTACACAGTTGTTAGAACTTAGAAATCATGATTAGAAACCATCTAATAGGACATTTACTACTGACTGGAAGTTCTGGTACATTTTTTTCCCCCTAAGGGAAGAAAAAAGAATCCATGCTGGAGAGCCTAAACCGGGTGGTTGCAATTTTTGTTCAGAAATCCTGCTCAAGAGAAAGTTGAGTATGGCTGGGACAGACTTGCTGGTTCACAGATGGATCTGGGTTTGTGAGTGCTGGGTACAAAATCCAACAATGTGACCGACTCTTACACACACCACTGGATTAAATGAGACCATGAGGAAACAACTGGGCAAATCCAGAAAAAATGACACATTAGATAAGAAAACCGACCCTCAAAAAGTCAACGTCTCGAAGAAGAGGGGAGAGTTGAGACTGAAGAAATATGACAACCAACTGTATGTATCTCACTGAAATTCCAGTTTAAAAAAAGATTTTTAGGTGATACTTTGGGCACTATTGGGGAAATCTGAATATACATTAGTCGTTTGGCATTATTTCACATGATTAAGAGTGACAATGGCATGTTGGTTCTGTAGAACATTCTTATACCTTGGAGAGGAACACTAAAGAATTTAGGGGAAAGGGGTCTGACATCTGCAATTTATTTTGAAAAGGTTGAAAAAATACTAGGAGGATGTGTGAACTGTGTGTGTAAGAAGTAAATATAGGACCTCCCTGGTGGTCCACAGGTTAAGAATCCACCTGCCAATTCAGGGGTCACAGATGGGTCCCATCCCTGGTCCAGGAAGATCCTGCATGCTGCAGGGTAACTGAGCTCGTGTCCCACATCTACTGAAGCCCGCACACCCTAGAGGCCATGCTTTGTAACAAGAGAAACCCCCGCAGCGAGAAGCCTGCACCCCGCAACTAGAGAGTAGCCGCTGCCCGCCACAGCTAGAGAAAGCCCGCGCGGTGACAAAGACGCAATGCAACCAAAAATAAACGAATAGATAAATTATAAAATTATGAAAAAGGAGTAAATATAGAAAATGTTAACAAATATGAAACTGGGTAGTGGGTATATGGTCTCTTTAACCAAACAACTCTCCTTCCTTCCTTCTTTCCTTCCTTTCTCTCTCTCTCTCTCATGTTTCAAAATATTCATAATAAAACGTTATCTGGAGCTAGGGCTGAAAGCCATTCAGCAGTCCAAGGAAAGTACTCAAGTCAAAAACCTATCTGGTACCTTCTCGCTTGTTACTTGGAACACTTTTCCATATTTGTTTTCACTGATGACAGTCACTTATCAGTTCACTATCAGTCACTTCGTATCTGTCCAATCCACTGTCTCGCCTGCTCTCTACTCAGAAATGGTTCTTGCCAGTCTTCAAATCAACATGAAGTTCGTACTGAGGACGGGAAGGAAGAGGGGTCAAACCCCTGGGCTTCCTGATTTGTGGCAAAGAATGGAACTATAGGTTCTGCCAAGTACACAGAGTCCTGTGACAGTTGTAGAGCTGTCTGAAGAACTGATCAATTTCACTACTTGATATTCTAATAACTGAATAATTTTTAGCTAAGAATCCAAAGTAACCACAAAGCTGTTGTGTTTCAACAGTACTTGGTATTTTAAAACACATCAAAGTCAAGTTAGAAAACTACTAGAATTCACCCAAACAAGTTATTCGATTACCAAAGGAAAATAAAACATGGTGAAATGCTCATTACGCAGACAGGATGATCACATTTCAAATAGCCTGTCCTTTTAAAAGTTGGCATGACCTGGGCAACACAACTATTTTTTTAAAAAGCAAGGAAGAATAAAATGAGAGAGTGACTTTCAGAAGGAAAGAAGGAATTACCAACGGGAGAGAGTCCAGGAGGGGCTTCCAGGGTGACAAAATTCTACTTCTTGATTTGGATCTTCTTCTTGATACAGTGATTCCAAGACCGTCCACTTTTATAACAAACTAAGCCATGAATTCATGTGGTTTTCTGTAATTGTGTTATACTTTACAATTACAAAGATTTTAAAGAGAGGACTGGGGATATAGATGTTGACGTCCACAGTGGCTCAATCTCTCTCTCTTTTTTTCTTCTGTTAGAAACAAAAGCCACTTTCCATTTTGTTAACTCAGAAAAGTCTTTGTAGTCAGAAAATACCACTTGTAAAAGGTGGTATTTTCATTCAAATATAATAGAAATACACCCCTATTTAACAATATTCCTCAGGTCCACTTATTAAAATGGTGGCTGGCACCATGAAAAACAGTACAGAATTCCTGAAGAAAACAAAAAATCAAGTTACCATATGATCCAGAAATCCTACTCCTAGGCCTATCCCCAGAAAAGATGAACACTCTAACCTGAAGAGATACATGCACCCTAATGTTCACAGAAGCACTATTTACAACAGCCAAGACGTGGAAGCAAACTAGATGTCCATTGACAGAGGAATGGATAAGGAAGATGTGATACACACACACACACACTGGAATATTACTCATCCATAAAAGAATGAAATACTGCCATTTGTAGTAACATGGATGGACCTAGAGATTATTGTACTGAGTGAAGTAAGCCAAATAGAGAAGAGACAAATATTATATGGTGTCATTTATACATGGAATCTAAAAAATAATGCAAATGGACTTTTTTACAAAACAGAAACAGACTTGCAGAACTAGATAACAAACTTATGGTTACCAAAGGTAGTAAGGTAGAGAAAGAATAAATTAGGAGTACGGGATTCACAGACACACACCACTACATGTAAAACAGATAAACAAGGATTTACTGTATAGCACAGGGAACTGTATTCAACATCTTGTAATAACCTATAATGGAAAATAATCAGAAAATATAGATATGTGTAACTGAATCACTTTGCTGTACACCTGAGACTAACACACTGTTGTAAATAACTGTAGTTCAACAACAACAAAAAAAGTGGTGGCTGAGATCCACTCAGCCTAATGCATCAGTTCAGTCAGTTCAGTTCAGTCGCTCAGTCGCGTCCGACTCTTTGCGACCCCATGAATTGCAGCACGCCAGGCCTCCCTGTCCATCACCAACTCCTGGAGTTCACTCAGACTCACATTCATCGAGTCGGTGATGCCATCCAGCCATCTTATCCTCTGTCGTCCCCTTCTCCTCCTGTCCCTAATCCCTCCCAGCATCAGAGTCTTTTCCAATGAGTCAACTCTTCACATGAGGTGGCCAAAGTACTGGAGTTTCAGCTTCAGCATCATTCCCTTCAAAGAAATCCCAGGACTGATGCATAGTATATTTTAAAAAACAAACATTTGAATATCAGACAAAGGAGTCAGTGTATTACTGAGCTTTGGAAAATAAAGGACACACCATCATCTGAGATTTTACAATTTGAATAGTTCTAGGCAGACACGTGAGGCCAGAAACAGCCACGCCGCCCCTGTCCCTACCTTCCATCAATGGTTCTACTATTTAAATCCCGTGGTTGTCTAGAGACACCTAGTCAGGATTGGTAGGAGGCTGAAAGTCCAGACAACTGTGTTCTAGCCACAGCTCTTTAATAATCAAGGGCTTCCAGCAAATCTCCAAGTCTAAGATAACTGCACAAATCTATAGATTCTCTGAACCCTCTTCCACCCTAACCACTCTACCTAGAAGTTTTGTTTTGTTTGTTTGTTTTGGAGTATGATGCAGAATTCAACGTTATTATACATGTTACAGAATAAAACAGAAATGTCCAGGCATTTTTTACATTGAAATCATTTGTTACCTTAGATGGCCTTTAACATAAAAATATGAGGGTGATGTGTCATGATTATAAGATAAAACCCACATTTTAAAGTCGTTACTGTGCCAACATCATTCATTCACCTTTTGGCATTAATTTGGTAAATTTAATGCTTAATGCTAAGTGTACAACTACCTGCCACTGATATTCATATAGTTTTCAGTTTTGGGTGGGTTTTTTAAATATTTTTAAATTAATTTTATTAGATAGAGTTTGCTTCCAATGTTGTGTTAGTTTCTACCATATAGCAAAGTAAATCAATTATAGATATATATATATATGCACACTTCCCCTCTTTTTTGGATTTCCTTTCCATTTAGGTCACCACAGAGCACTGAGTAGGGTTCCCTGAGCTATATAGTAGGTCCTCACCTTGAAGATTTGATGATAATAGTAACAGCAGCTTTTATTGGACTTAATTGACTCACTCACTTCTCAGTTCCCTGGTGTGGTTATAAGAGATACGGCGGCTGGTTTCACAGTTGTGCCCTGAACAAAGGTGCCCAGCTGGGGAGACAGTTGGGGCTAAAAGCCAGCCTGAGCTCTCTCTGTCAAACTACACAAACTCTTGTCATGGAAAAGTCCTATTTTCCTAATTCATATAAAGCCACTGTCTGTACTCAAGCTCAAAGAGTCCACCTGTGATATCTTTTTGAGTTTATACAAAGGTGTTCAATGGGCTATCAGAGGCCCCAATAGAAGTATTATTATTATCTCTGTTTTCCAGATGGAGAAATTCAAGGATAGACCATGAAGTAACTGGCCTAATTTCACACAGTAGGTGGCAGAGTCAGGACTCTAAGCCAGGCAATCTGGTTCCCAATCCACGTTCCTAAACAGAAGGCTATGCTGCCCAAATATGCCTGTGTCCATTGAGCTGTAAATAAAGATCTAACTTCCCACTGCCTATGTAATCTCTTCTCTTCAATGTGCTTCTTCCTCAAAAAGTGGAAAAAGAGCATAAACCCTCAAATCCACAGAAATGCCCAAATGTCTGCCTACATATTGTCGATTCATTCAACACCATGGGGTGAAATCATAGAAATCTCTGTGATGTCACTGAACTTTAATCTCTTTATTTAAAAAATCATCACACATAGCCAAAGAATCCAACTGAAAAGAACCCTGTATACAACTTGATCCTCTATGGGATAAAAATAAACACCCACTGATGGCGAGTGGGACTAGAATGAAGACAAGATGCTTCATTTGAGACTATGAGGCATTTCAGAACAAAATATTTCCCTACCTATCTTCCTCTGGTTCTTTAAACTTACAAATAATGTATTATGGCAGGAAATCTGTTCTTTTGGCTGCTTTGTGATGAAGACAGCAGATGGTAATCCCAGCCGACTAAAGCATTGTTCATTGCTGGGCCTCACTGACACTTCAATGTGGCGCCTGACCCCACTGAGGGAACAGTGCCATCTTGGTTTCTACTGGAGTGAATACAGCTCAGAATCTGTATTTAGCTCTCCTTACACAATGTTTCACAGCTATTTGTAAGGCCGCCCCAGACAGCCATTTTGCTTTTTGCATTTCTTTTCCATGGGGATGCTCTTGATCCCCATCTCCTGTACAATGTCACGAACCTCAGTCCATAGTTCATCAGGTACTCTGTCTATCAGATCTAGTCCCTTAAATCTATTACTCACTTCCACTGTATAATCATAAGGGATTTGATTTAGGTCATACCTGAATGGTCTAGCGGTTTTCCCTTTTCAATTTAAGTCTGAATTTGGCAATAAGGAGTTCATGATCTGAGCCACAGTCAGCTCCCAGTCTTGTTTTTGTTGACTGTATAGAGCTTCTCCATCTTTGGCTGCAGAGAATATAATCAATCTGATTTTGGTATTGACCATCTGGTGATGTCCATGTGTAGAGTCTTCTCTTGTGTTGTTGGAAGAGGGTGCTGCAAGGAGATCCATTCTGAAGGAGATCAACCCTGGGTGTTCTTTGGAAGGAATGATGCTAAAGCTGAAACTCCAGTACTTTGGCCACCTCATGCAAAGAGCTGACTCATTGGAAAAGACTTTGATGCTGGGAGGGATCGGGGGCAGGAGGAAAAGGGGACGACAGAGGATGAGATGGTTGGATGGCATCACCGACTTAATGGATGTGAATCTGAGTGAACTCCGGGAGTTGGTGATGGACAGGGAGGCCTGGCGTGCTGTGATTCATGGGGTCGCAAAGAGTCAGACACAACTGAACTGAACACAATGTTTCCTCCATAAANATGGTTGGATGGCATCACCGACTTAATGGATGTGAATCTGAGTGAACTCCGGGAGTTGGTGATGGACAGGGAGGCCTGGCGTGCTGTGATTCATGGGGTCGCAAAGAGTCAGACACAACTGAACTGAACACAATGTTTCCTCCATAAACACTGCACATCAACAAAGAAGGAGTCCTGTCTTGCAGGTGTTACAAAGAGCCACAAGAAAACAGAATACTTCCACACCACTCTAGGTAACTTATAGCAAAAACAAGGCTATTTGTTATATAGCTAGTAGGTGAGATCCACATTTAACCCAAAACAAAACCAAACAGAACTTCTGCCCACACATCATCTTGAAAAACTTCACTAATCAAAAGTGAAGAAAGAGGGAAAAAAGGGAAAATTTCATACAAAGGTAACAGTGTTGTTGTTAGAACAGACAATCTGCTCTAGGAAGTTCCTGGTTATATTTTTCAAACTCCTTATAATTAAGTCGTCCTGCGAGATGGCCTAGAACCAATGGTATTCTACTAAATGCTTAACAACTGGTTCTCAGGAGATGGGGAGGAGAGAAGAGCCAATCTCTATGGTGTAAACATTCCCACCCTTGCGGATTGCCAGCTCAGTTGATGTCACTGAACACAGAGTGAGGAGGAAATGAACACAATCTGTTCTCTTGAGCCTCATGAGCTGGCTCCTGAATACCACCGTGAACTCACATTCTGCATCACATACACATCATGAGGCTGTTAAATGTGCTTTACATATATCACTATTTCTATGACATTGGAAAATTAACAAATAACAATGGAAAGCAAAGCATATAATTGTATCAATGTTTCTAAACTTTCTCACACCCTTGCTCATAAACAGTCAACATCTTACAGAAAGATACAACTATTCAGTGCCAAGATGATATAAATCTATTGTCCTTTCAGAGAGCTGTTTCTGATTTCTGGCTATAGGTAGGCAATCAGAAACCAAAAGGAATTCACTGAATTCCCCAAAATTGGAGCAGTAATGATAATCCAAAGAATAGGCCTTTCCCAATTTAAAATGATATTTAAAAAGTTTACCTTTGCCCTAAATATGTCCTGGCTGTGGAACATACTCAGGTTCTTGAAAGCCTGTACTCTCTTGAGTCCTGTATTTACCGACATACTTCCTTCCCCCACTTATTAGTGCTATGCTCAGTCGCTCAGTTGTGTCTGACTTTGCAGCACCATGGACTGTAGCCCGCCAGGCTCCTCTATCCATGGAATTTTCCAGGCAAGAAGACTGGAGCAGGTTGTCGTTTCCTCCTCCAGGGGCTCTTCCTGATCCAGGGACCAAACCTGTGTCTCCTGCATCTTCTGCATTGAAGGCAGATTCTTTACTGCTGAACCACTAGGGAAACCCCTCCACCCTTATAAGAGGACCAACAATAATATTTAATAGCATAGCTAATAACTACCTCCATGATACAATTTTTAATAATTTTGTGGACAATTATCTAGATTGGAGCAACACTTTAGAAGACAAAGGAGAAAATACACTCCACACTCTGCTTCTAATATAAGGACACAAACTATCCAAACAGGAGTGTTGACTACACTGCTCTGGAGAAGTAGCAAGGCAGACCAGTTGCCATTTTGCTACTGACTGACACAGAGAGCTGTTGTTTGTACAAGGAAGAAAGGGACGACTGGTGCTGTTGGCAACAATCAGCAGCACTGTTCTTTCTTTTTTTTTTAATTGCTAGAACACCTGCTGCCTCACTCCCTTCAGCCTCATCCATTATGCAGCATGTTGATGGTGATGGGACCAGGACACGCCACTGCACACAATGACCGACCTGGGAAGGACACACCGTGACAGCCCACACACCTCCTCTTCCCACTCTCAATTTAAAACAAAAAGTCCACTTACACCACAAATTACCAAGTTGTCATTTTACGGCATTGGGAAGAATCAAAATGCAAAGACAATACTTGTTTCCCACACTGTGTGTGAGGGAGATTAAATTATTATTTCGTGGGGATTGACCTTCACATTTACCCTCTGGCCTACCTAAGAGAGGAAATACTTAAGCATTTCCCAAAGTATGTCCACCTAGTTCCGCAGGAAATTAAGAGATGATGTGGAAAAAAGGCTACACGGTCAAGTATGTTTGGGGAATGCTGAGTTTTTGTTTTGTTTTCAACTTTGAGCTTCTCAGAGCCAATAATACGCTAATGTGCACTGAGATCCTCCAGTGGGAGATAAAATAGTGTTTCTTAAACTATTTATCAAGTTATCAAGAGTTTATCAAGTTTACAAAGTTTATCAAGACTCTTTGTCAAGAAAAGTCTAGGGAGTGGAATCAGTGTTCTGTAGAATGTGTATTAGGAAACTGACTTTCCAGGGTACTGGTAAGGCATAGCATGGTGGCACCAATTGGGGCCTCCAAGAACAAGTGAATCAGTTTGAAAAAAATTCTAGAACCTCAGGGATCCTATTACTAAGAAGCAGAAATAGATTTTCAAGTGGTCACTTTGAAATATTAAGCATTGTTCTGCTCAGATCTTTCCGCCAAGGACTGCCCTAGAACATTTATTAAAAAACCAGTGCGAAGTAAGTCAGCATCTAAAATAAAGCTTCACCTTGCTTGAAGTCATGGAGCATAATGGTGTAAGTTCACCACAGCATGATTGGCACAATCTAAACCAACAATAACAACAATAAAAAGCTACAGAAATATTTTCATATTAAGAAGTTAGATCTAACATATGATAGAAGCTCAAAATGTACTTTTAAATCTGAGTTAAGATCTAACTGTTGCTGTTCTACAATTTCTGTTATTTTTTACATCATGACCCTTCCAAGATTTCTACTAACAACTCAAAACCCCAGCCTTCAGACTTGATTAGTTTTCAACCTTTATTTTGAAAACAATGTCTTGTTTTAGAAAGATTAGCAACCGCAGACATACAAAAAAGATCACCCTCCAAAATCTTGGGAGCTACCAGAATCTTCCCTAACCTTGGTACCTTTTTTGCTACCTCTAAGCAAAGAACTGCCTCTCTTGCTTTCTGAGCAAGTCCTTCCAACCAACACCCTTCTTTCCCATTCCCTTTCCTCTGATCTCCTCTCCTCTTCTCAGCAAATCTCTCTGCATGTGGCAGTCTTGATTCAAATATTTCTAAGTGCTTCCTACTGCCTAAAGCTCAAGCACTAACTTCAGTCCGCAACATACATCTATTCCTTGTGTGTATTCACCACACATATCCACATCCCCCTGTATTTACTTGTGCCATGACCATGTCTGGAATGCCATATCTTTATTTAACTATATATAATCCCATGTTCAAATCTCAAGATACAAATACTCTAAAATTTCCCACTAACTCCCATAGCCTTCAATAAACCAAATTTATCCCCAACTCCCAAAGCACTTACTGTCTTTTATACATGAAATAGGGCTTCCCTGGTAGCTCAGCTAGTAAAAACTCCGTCTGCAATGCAGGAAATCCTGGTCCGATTCCTAGAACAGGAAGATCCCTTGGAGAAAGAATAGGCTACCCACTCCAGTATTCATGGACTTCCCTGTGGCTCAGACAGTAAAGAATCTGCCCACAATGCAGGAGACCGGGTTCGATCCCTGAGTTGGGAAGATCCCCTGGAAGAGAGCACGGCAACCCACTCCAGTATTCTTACCTGGAGAATCCCCAAGGACAGAGGAGCTGGGTGGGCTACAGTCCATGGGGTTGCAAAGAGACAGACTAAGCAACTAAGCACAGCACAGCACATCCATGAAATAAGACAGGGTTTATAATCAGAAAATCTGGGCTTAACTCCCACCTCCACCACAAACTAGCGATGTGATTTGGGGTGAAGGCATCTGCACTGTAGCTATTTCCTTAACTATAAAATAGGAAAATGACAACACTGACCTTACAAGTAAGGATTAAATGACATTATGTGTATGAGAGCACGTGAATACCATTAATGAAAAAAATGTAGCTTTTGAAATGTAATTTACCTTAAATTATCATTAATACTTGTATGTTTTGTCCCTGTGTTCCTGGGTAGGTTCATTCACTGAACAACTATTTACAGAGCACGTCTTCTATGCCTCGACTCTGGGGATGTGTTCCCTGAATTCATGGCACTGCTTAATAGACAGAAGACAATATAGCATGTAATACAGTATCAGGTAGTAGTATGAGCTATGAAGAAAAACAAACCAAAATAAGGGGATTAAAAAGTGGCCAAAAAATGGATTGCTACTTGATTTATTTTAAAGTGAAAGGCAACACATAATCAGAGACTTTAAGATGCAGGCAGTGAGCAGTGCTCATTTCTGTGGGAAAAGCATCCAAAGGAGAGACACATTAAGTTCAAGGCCCAAAGTTGGGTGTGAGCATGAAGTGCCATGTAAAGAAAAAGACAAGCTATTGCTCATTCTATTGCTAGAATGGAGGTAATAAGGTGGTGAAGTGACAAGATGAGGACAGATAGGAAGCTAATAGCCTTACAGGCAACAGTAAGGACCCTGGAACTTATCTCAGGGCTGTTCAAGTTCAGTTCAGTCATGCAGTCATGTCCGACTCTTTGCGACCCCATGGACTGCAGCATGCTAGGCCTCCCTGTCCATCACCAACTCCCAGAGTTTATTCAAAGTCATATCCATTGAGTTGGTGATGCCATTCATACATCTCATCCTCTGTCGTCACCTTCTCCTCCTGCCTTCAATCTTTCCCAGCATCAGGGTCTCTTCCAATGAGTCAGTTCTTCACATCAGGTGGCCTAAGTACTGAAATTTCAGGTTCAGCATCAGTCCTTCCAAAGAATATTCTGGGCTGGTTGGATCTCCTTGCAGTCCAAGGGACTCTCAAGGGTCTTCTCCAACACCACAGTTCAAAAGCATCAGTTCTTCAGCACTCAGCTTTCTTTATAGTCCAACTCTCACATCCATACATGACCACTGGAAAAACCATAGCTTTGACTAGATGGACCTTTGTTGGCAAAGTAATGTCTCTGCTTTTTAATATGCTATCTGGGTTGGTCATAGCTTTTCTTCCAAGGAGCAAGCATCTTTTAATTTCATGGCTGCAGTCACCATCTGCAGTGATTTAGGAGCCCCCCAAAATAAAGTCTGTCACTGTTTCCATTGTTTCCCCATCTATTTGACATGAAGTAATGGGAGCTTCCCTGGTGGCCCAGAGGGTAAAGCGCCTGCTTGCAATGCAGGAGACCTGGGTTCGATCCCTGGGTCAGGAAGATCCCCTGAAGAAGGAAATGGCAACCCACTCCAGTAATCTTGCCTGGAAAATCCCATGGACAGAGAAGCTTGGTAGGCTACAGTCCATGGGGTCGCAAAGAGTCAGACATGACTGAGCGACTTCACTTCACCTTTTTAACGGGACCAGATGCCATGATCTTAGTTTTCTGAATGTTGAGTTTTAAGCCAACTTTTTCACTGTCCTCTTTCACTTTCCTCAAGAGGTTCTTTAGTTCTTCTTTGCTTTGTGCCATAAGGGTGGTGTCATCTGCATATCTGAGATTATTGATATTTCTCCCAGCAATCTTGATTCCAGCTTGTGCTTCACCCAGCCCAGCATTTCGTATGATGTACTCTGCATATAAGTAAGCAGGGTGACAATATACAGCCTTGACATATTCCTTTCCCAATTTGGAACCAGTCTGTTGTTCCTTGTCCAGTTCTAACTGTTGCTTCTTGATCTGCATACAGATTTCTCAAGAGGCATGGTCTGGTCTTTCCATCTGTTAAAGAATTTTCCACAGTTTGTTGTGATCCACACAGTCAAAGGCTTTGGCATAGTCAATGAAGCAGAAATAGATATTTTTCTGGAACTCTCTTGCTTTTTTGATGATCCAACAGATGTTGGCAATTTGATCTCTGGTTCCTTTGCCTTTTCTGAATCCAGCTTGAACATATGGAAGTTCACAGTTCACGTACTGTTGAAGCCTGGCTTGAAGAATTTTGAGCATTACTTTGCTAGAGTGTGAGATGAGTGCAATTGTGCGGTAGTTTGAACATTCTTTGGCATTGCTCTTCTTTGGGATTGGAATGAAAACTGACCTTTTCCAGTCCTGTGGCCACTGCTGTGTTTTCCAAATTTACTGGCATATTGAGTGCAGCACTTTCACAGCACCATCATTTAGGATTTGAAATAGCTCAACTGGAATTCCATCGCCTCCACTAGCTTTGCTTGTAGTGATGCTTCCTAAGGTCCACTTGACTTTGCATTCCAGGATGTCTGGCTCTAGGTGAGGGATCACACCATCGTGATTATCTGGGTCACGAAGATCTCTTTTGTATAGTTCTTTTGTGTATTCTTGCCACTTCTTAATATCTTCTGCTTCTGTTAGCTCCATACCATTTCTGTCCTTTATTATGCCCATCTTTGCAGGAAATGTTCCCTTGGTATCTCTAATTTTCTTGAAGAGATCTCTAGTCTTTCCCATTCTATTTTTTTCCTCTATTGCTTTCTTTTCTTTGCATTGATCGCTGAGGAAGGCTTTCTTATCTCTCTTTGCTATTCTTTGGAACTCTGCATTCAAATGGGTATATCTTTTCTTTTCTCCTTTGCCTTTCATTCCTCTTTCCTCAGCTTTGTAAGGCCTCGTCAGACAACCATTTTGCCTTTTTGCGTTTCTTTTTCTTGGGGATGATCTTGATCCCTGTCTCCTGTACAATGTCATGAACCTCCATCCATAGGTCTTCAGGCACTCTATCAGATCTAATCCCTTGAATCTATTTGTCACTTCCACTGTATAATTGTAAGGGATCTGATTTAGGTCATACCTGTATTGTCTAGTCTAGACAGCATTTTAAAAAGCAGAGACATTACTTTGCCAACAAAGGTCCATCTAGTCAAGGCTATGGTTTTTCCAGTAGTCATGTATGAATGTGAGAGTTGGACTATAAAGAACGCTGAGTGCTGAAGAATTGATGCTTTTGAACTGTGGTGTTGGAGAAGACTCTTGAGAGTCCCTTGGACTGCAAGGAGATCCAACCAGTCCATCCTAAAGGAAATCAACTCTGAATATTCATTGGAAGGACTGATGTTGAAGCTGAAACTCCAATGCTTTGGCCACCTGATGCGAAGAACTGACTCATCTGAAAAGACCCTGATGCTGGGAAAGATTGAAGGTGTGAGGAGAAGGGGATGACAGAGGATAAGATGGTTGGATGGCATCACCAACTCAATGGGCATGAGTTTGAGTAAGCTCCAGGAGTTGTGATGGACAAGGAGGCCTGGTGTGTTACAGTTCATGGGGTCGCAAAGAGTTGGACAAAACTAAGTGATTGAATTGAACTGAATGGTCTAGTGGTTTTCCCTACTTTCTTCAATTTAAATCTGAATTTGGCAATAAGGAGTTCATGCTGAGCCACAGTCAGCTCCCAGTCTTGTTTTTTCTGACTGTATAGAACTTCTCTATCTTTGGCTGCAAAGAATATAGCCAATCTGATTTGGTATTGACCATCTGGTGATGTCCTTGTGTAGAGTCTTCTCTTGTGTTGTTGGAAGAGGGTGTTTGCTATGACTTGTTATGCTATGACATTCCTATGTCTGTTTTCTTGGCAAAACTCTATTAGCCTTTGCCCTGCTTCATTCTGTACTCCAAGGCCACATTTACCTGTTACTCCAGGTACTTCTTGACTTCCTACTTCTGCATTCTAGTCCTTCAATGGAAAGAGAGTTCTGAGCAGGGAAACACTATGACTTAACATTATGCTGACAATTGTATGGGGAGTTGACATGGGGGGGAATAAGTGGGTAAGCCTGGGGACAGGAAGATCATTGATGACACAGCTACAAACTTGGTAACTGGGACTACATTGGCGGCTGAGGGAATGATGAGAAGTGGTCTAATCCCAGGTTTATTTTGAGGGCAGAAGCTAAAGGATTTGCTGATGGAGTGACCAAATGTGAGGTATTAGCAAAGGAGAAGACTTGAGAATCTCTGTACATTTTGATCTTGAACAACAGGGTGCTATTGAGATAGGGAAGACTTGGAGAGGGTCAGTTTTGGAAAGAAAAAAGCTGCATGTTGTTCTTATTAAGGTTGAGAGGACTATGTGATATCCAAGTAGAGACACTGGGCAAACACATATACTAGAGTTCAAAGGAAAGGACAGAGCTACACATTTGGACATGGATGATGAGATAAAGTCACCCCCCTAAAGGGTGCAGGAGAAGAGGTCCAAGGACTGAACCTAGGGGTCAGTCAGCAGTTGCAAATCAGGAAAAAGAGGGGAGTCCAGCAAAGGAGAACAAGAAGGAATGGCTAATGAATTAGGAGAACAATTATAAGATAAGAATGTCCTAGGAGCTAAAGAAGAAAAAAGTGTTTGAAGAAGAAAGGGGGGAGGGGAATGGTCCAATGATGCTGGAAGGTTGTATGAGAACTGGGAATTGTCTGTTGAACTTGGGCAACGAAAGACACAGGCCACCCTTGACCTGAGTAATTTCTATAGAATGGTGAGGAGGCAACAACGACCAAGCCCGATCTCTAGAGCTCTATAGCCCATGCTCAGCAACAGAAGAAGCCACTGCAGGAAGAAGCCCAAGCACCGAAACTAGAAAGTAGCCCCCACTCATCACAACTAGAGAAAGCCTGTGCACAGAAATGAAGACCCAGCACAGCCAAAAATAAAAGAAATAATTCATGTTTTTTTGAAAAGAATTCACATGCCACAACTGAAAGATCCTACACGCCACAACTAAGACCTGGCACAGCCAAATAAATTAAACAAATTTTTGCTTTAAAGAAAGAAGCTCCACAGCTTTGCAATTGTTACCTAAGAGACATGCACTTAACGACAAGCCTGATTTCTTTGAGAAACAGAAGATGTTTGCAAACCAGCGATGATGTTATCCTGAAAAGGGGGTGTTAAAACTAAAAGGAAAGTTTTTCTGGAATATGTGTCACCAGCCCTGCCTTGGACACTATGACAAGGGCCTAGGACTACAAGCATGGCCTGAAGCCACATTCGGTCATCTTCATCTCTCATTTTGACAAGTCCATGGGAGTCACTGGTGAAAGGGACATTCCAGAGAAACAACACTTCAGAAATTTGGGAAATCTATATTACCAAAAGAGGAGGGAGAAAATAAAAGAGATCAGTATGGCATGATTTTTGAGTTTCCACCACAATCATATATTCTGGAGTCATATAAGTGAACCCATTTCCTCCAAAGAAGAGCAAGATAAACAGGTAAAGGAATGTCAGTCACTCAAATGTGGTTACTTCATTTCAGCTGCTGTGTGTGTGTTGTGGGGGTGCAGCGTGGAGGTTAAAAGTATCAATATCCAACTACTAAGAGGCACAGCTCATCAATTTTCTACTTTCTCAGAGATACCATAGTCTTCAGTCTCTGTGGATTCACAGGATGGCCCTGTGACATCATTATTTAAATATCATGGTGAAAGCTGCCCAGTTGACTACACTTAAGAGAAACCATGATGACAAATCCTCTGCTGAGACTTTTGAGAAGAAGGATTTAAAAGTCACTAAGATAAACACTTTGCCTGGGTTTCCCAGGGTCATGTGACAGATTTGCAGCTTCAAAAATTAGTCTTTTCACAAGTGAGTTTCATGCACAATTCCAACATATAAAAATCCAGAGTCGGAAATCTGAGCTGCTATATTTGGCCACATGCTATATTGGTCAAATAACAGACAATAAGAGTGTACAAAAGTAAACAGGACTCCAAAAGGTAGCTGGAGTGTCAACACCAACTTTGATCTTACCTGAAGGACAGAAAAACAAATACTTGGTAGCACAGAGTAACACATGTGCTCAGTTGTTCAGTTTTGTCTGACTCTTTGTGACCCCGTGGCTACACTGTCCCTGGAATTCTCCAGGCATGAAAACTGGAGTGGGTTACCATTTCCTTCTCCAGAGGATCTTCCCAACTCAGAGAAAGAACCCATGTCTCTTGCATCTCCTGCACTGGCAGGCAGGTTCTTTACCACTGAGCCACCAGGGAAGCTCCCAATTCAGTAGTATGTATACCAAATTTCCCACCATTACTTGAGATATTGTTCTCATTTACATGGGTTTACCACAAATTTTTTACTTTCCTTTTGTTAAAAGATGCAAATTTAAGTTACTAAAGTGTTCCGAATATATGTGAACTAAAGGCAAAATTCAAGTGATAACCAGAAAATGTGTTGTACACCCCATCAGAAAATAAATCCACTTTTTATTATTTCAATATGTCATAATGAGAATCCTTGAAGAATGTGGTAGAAATTTCTGCAAACTCTTCCATCAGTAGAATGAGACTTGACCCAGTAGGATATGTTAAGACTGCAGGAATAAGGCAAAGAAATTCTCCACCATGTGCAGTTTTTCAAGGTAAAGGAATTTCCTTGTGAAATCCCAGCAGTGGAAGGAAATGAGGAACGATGATTAATAACACTTTGATTCATGGATGGGGGATCATAAACGGTGTCCTCTCTGAAATAAGATACGTCTGTTCCACTTGGGATCCCTCATATTTGAACATTCATCTTTCTTGTTCATAGAAGGCCCTTTTTCTAGGTTTTTTCTGGTGGCCATATCAGTCTAGAGATATCCCTGTTTCTTTCAAGGTCAGTATATTCAATCTTAAGCTGTCCTTGCAGGACCAGCAGTGGGAGAGTGGAACCACCATTGTCATGAAACGTGCCTTGAAATCCATCCACCATGCTCTTAGAAAGTGCAAACCGGTCGAATGGAACATATCACATAGAGTTGCTCAGCATCCATCAGCATCAACTACTCAACTTGTGAGCAGACAAGCCTTCAGATGATCACAGACTCAGTCTTCAAGTCTTCCAGCTGAGGCCTCAGACAAACAAAACTAGGTTCAACCTAGATGCCAAAGACCCCTGGCCCCACAATTCCTGCCTGAAGCCCTGGGCGCAAGCGCCCTATATATACACTATTATGTAACACTTCCAAGGGGTCTAGGGAAGTACCCTGTAATCAAACACGATATTTTTGTGGTGAAATATTTGAATGGTCACATTAAAGGGAACAAATAAAAATAATGACTAGCCTGAATTCATTTACGATCAAGTCAGAGTTCTGTTACTAAATGAATTAGAAAAGGAAGGAAGGGAGGGAAGAAGGGGGCAGGGAGGGATAGAAGAAGGGAAATTTTCAAAAACAAAAACAATTTTTTAAAGTGGCCTTCCAAACTTAGTTCTGGGTTGCCAGGAGTGTATTAGTCCAAAAGGAAAGTCTGAGATTTTTAAACGTACAGAATATGTGCCAAACAGTAGACAGGCATCCCAGCAAACACACAGAGATGAGCGGCACCACCACTGCACATTTCTACATTCTGCATGTAGATAGGTATGCTTCTGGCCACTGTGATCCAGGAGTAGATCTACCCAGCAGAATATTCAGTGATTCAGCAAATACTGATGTATATTACTAGAAGAAAGACACTGTGCTGGATACAAGAAACAGAATGATGAGGAATGTAGAGGGGAGAAAGTCATTAAATCACACACATGCAAAAATATAACTGCTCTAGTTTCCAGAAAGGAAAAATACATGGAAGCCACACCACAATCAACCAGTAATGGTAGATTTCTACCAATTTGAAATGCCTCGGTCCTGGATTCAAGCTATTAAACATTTGTCACAGATTTACTGGCAAAGGTAGAACCATGAAGCATCTCTCATCTTCTCCTGTTCTGTCTGAGCCCAAAACACAGATAATAGAGCCTCCTCTCTAGGCTATGGCTGATGACATAAACTGGGGTTTATTAAAAAAAGAAAAAGTGACCTTTAGGAAGTCAATTGTGCCTAGATCTTAAACAGCTGATACTTGGGTCATTTCTCCAAGCTCTGAAGGGGGACTTTGGCGTTGTAGAAAAGAAATTCATAGTTAAAAAAACGCAAGAAATGTATTCAACTGGTTCTCTATATGTATGTCTCTTTGAGACCTTCCTGGAAATAAATGATTATAGCAGCACAGAAGACAATATCTGGGTGATTCAGTATTTTGTTCAGTTTTCAGGTGGTTCAAGATCCTGGATCCACTCCAAGTAGCTTCATCCTGAGAACGGAGAGCTCTGCCATGTCGGTGCTAAAAATTGCTCTGGCCTTTCACATAACATCAACTACACGAGAGATCAATGTGTGCTATTAAACCTATGTTGACTGACTTCATATGAAGATGGAATTCTAATATAAACTCTGAAAAAGTAAAAGGTCTATTTTAAATTTCCGGGCAATTACCCTTGAGGCAAAATGTTGCCTTTTGCCAGCTGTTAGTTTTTTTGGGGGGAAAAGCCAAACAGATTTTTCCTCTTTTATGTTTCATATCCAAGCCACAAGCCAGCAAACACTGGTATTTACTCCAATGTTAATAAAACTAAATGACTTTGTGGTTTGGGGTCACTGATATAAAACTTGTGCTCTTTTTAGTTTATGTTATGTACAAAAGTTCAAAATTTCAAGATGCATCCAGAACTGATGACTTACTTATGCTTGTCTATGGTGATTCAAAGCATTTTTTTCAGTTTATGTTTGAATTACTTCTGCTTTTCTATGCCAAATGCACTCATGGTTCTTGTGGGATTCTTTTTCTCTCTTCTTTTTTTACCTTTGTGATGCTAGAACTTTTTTTTCTGCTTGAGCCATCTTCTTGCTATAATCTACTCAAGGAGGAAGTCAAACCCACAAGGAGCTACATGACCAATGAAACTCTCGTCTTAAACTGTAAGTTACCAATAAAGATTTTTCTCCCAGAGAAATGGAATTTAATTAATCCTTTTTGCAGTTGCCTTTTTATTTCCTAAAGGATACAAGTCAACTGGGGCCAGTACAAACAACTTGAATAAAACATTCTAGGACCTAATACACAGATGCCAAACACACTGCCTCCCTCCCAAATCCATCAGGTCCCCACATCAGATGTTGGGGCTGCATACACCCAAAGTTCAGAGTGCTTTCAAGTCAGTCTTTCCATCAACCAGATGCTCAAGTCGACAGTTTCCTTTATAACTATTTATCACACGAAGAGAATTGCACAGACCTGAAGCAGGAGCCCACCACACCCCCGCCTCCTTGGCAACGCTGGCCAAAATGTTAAATAGATTTGTCTTCTGCATGCTGTCCAAAAACATGCTACTGATTTAGACAGACCTGCAGAACAATCAATCATGGTCTCAGCCCTGATGAACAGCCAGGGGCTGTACACGTTCATTTCATTAGGATCTTACTTAGGTCTGAGGACTTCTCTCCTTTATGTTTTCAAACTATGGTAATCATTTCCATGCAAAGCAAAGGGACAGCGTGTGAGGGAGAAATGCCACTTGGGCTAATGCTTTGCTGCTGGCTTTCATAACTTATGTCCTCAAAAGAAAATATTCCAGATTATGTTGAGGGTCTCCCAGCCCTTCCGAAACTGTCAAGCTTTCCAGAACCTAACAGAAATCAGGCACCAGCCCCAAACGCAACCCTGGTAAGGTCTGCCTCCCCTTTCTGCTAGTTTTGTACTGTTTGTCATAGACATCCTAAGGGAATAAATATACAAGCTAAGACTATATTTCTGTCTCACGTGATTAGATAACAATACAATGAAACAGGACCACAGATCCTCAGATTCTTAAAAACCACCTGTAATTTTCTTTTATGGTTTTTTTTTTTTCTTCCCCCATTTTTAAAGCAAAAGACAGTGAAAATTGTGCAACTCACAATAGAACTATGCATCAGATGAGGTCGAATCTCTTTGGTCATTTTAAGCAGACAAAGAAATAAGTCCAAACAAACTGCATCTGACATTGCTAGGCCCCAAGCGAGAAAAACGCAGTCAAGAACATGGACTCTGAAGTCAGACTGCCAGGGGCTGAAACCCTGTTCCTGCACTTCCCATCCCTGAGCGAGTTATACTTCAACACTGCCTGCCTCAGTTCCCTTGTTTGTGAGTTAAAGATAACAACAGTGCCCAATTCATAATGATTTTCCTGAAGAGTTGATGAATTTGTAAATGCTTAGGAAGTACTCGTGTTTAGGGGAGGGCCTGACAGACAGTAATCACCATATAAATGTTCACCATTACTATTTCCACAGAATGATAAACAAACCAGATTATTGCATCTTGTTCATTAAACAAACAAAAAGAAATTAGGAACAAGAGGGCCATTCAGAAATGATTTGTTTGGAAGAAAAACAAAACAAAACCTAGCAATTTGCAAATAGCCAATAGCAGCGCCTGCTGCATCCAGGTCCTCAGGGAGCTCAGAAGAGCAGGAAGGTCATCTGGGCAGGCATTTCCTCACCACCCTGAGAGTCACTTTGGCTGTAAAAGTCAACCTCACAAAGTGAAATAAAAAGCTTAACTACAAAAGGAAAAGACAAAAGGACACACCTTCTCAGCCACTCACAACAGCACACAAGTGAACCAAGAGAGGGCCAACAGGCAGAAAAACTTGTGACCAAGGAGGGTCACTCTTTTCAGAGACTGAGTTGAACTAGAGTGTATGGTGAGCAGTGCTCCAGCAAAGCCGGGGCTCCCGGAAGCTGGTAGCTGCTCCAAGCAGCACAGAGCTTGCTGGGAATAGCTCTCACGTCACCGTAAATCTGAAGTGATAACCATCTAATGCTTTGAATGCCGTGATCAAGTCACCTTAAGTCCACCCTGTAGATTGAAATATTTACCTTTACTAAACATTAAGTCAAAGGTATAGATAATCATTCTTGGACATGTATCTAGAAAGAAACCTTGTTTGATAGTATACATGTAGCCCAATATTCACTGCAGCACCATTTACAACAGCCAAGACACGGAAGTAGCCTACATATCCACTGACAGATGAACGGATAAAGAAGATGTGGTACGTATATATGATGGAATAGTATTCAGCAACAAAAAAGAATGAAATAATGCCATTTGGAGCAAGATGGATGGACTTCAAGATTATCATACTAAGTAAGTCAGACAGAGAAAGAAAGACATATGCTATCACCTATATGTGTAATCCCCCCAAAAAATGATACTCATCAACTCATCTACAAAATGGAAATAAACTCACAGACTTGGATAATGAACTTACAGTCACGGGGAGGGGGAAGGTGGGGGTGAAGAACAGTCTTGGAATTTGGGATTGACACATGTCAATGCCTAACTCTAGAAACAATGTAAGTCGTGTCTAACTCTTTGCAACCCACATGGACTGCAGCATGTCCCTCACCATCTCTCAGAGTTTGCCCAAGTTCATGTCCACTGAATCAGTGATGACATCCAGCCATCTCATCCTCTGTCACCCTCTCCTCCTTCTGCCTTCAGTCTTTCTCATCATCAGAGTCTTTTTCCAATGAGCCAGTTGTTCACATCAGGTGGCCAAAGCATTAGAGCTTCAGCATCAGTCCTTCCATGAGTATTCAGGATTGATTTCCTTGAAGACTGACTGGCTTGAACTCCTTGTTGTCCAAGGGACTCTCAAGAGTCTTCTCCAGCACCACAGTTCGAAAGCATCAGTTTTGTGGCACTCTGCTGTCTTTATGGTCCTGCTCTCACAACTGTACCTGACCACTGGAATGACCATAGCTTTGACTATACATACCTTTGTCAGTAAAGTGATGTCTTTGTTTTTCAATACACTGTCTAAGTTTGTCGTAACTTTCCTGCCAAGAAGAAGTTGTCTTCTAATTTCATAGCTGCAGTCACCATCCACAGTGATTTTAGAGCTCAAGAAGAGGAAATCTGTTACTGCTTCCACAGTCTCCCCTCCTATTTGCCATGAAGTGATGGGACCGGATGCCATGATCTTAAGATTTTTTAATACTGAGTTTTAAATCAGCTTTTTCACTCTCCTCTTTCACCCTCATCACCCGTTTCTGTCATTAAAGTGGTATCATCTGCCATTATGAGGTTGTTAATATTTCTCCTGGCAATCTTGATTTCAGCTTGTAACTCATCCAGCCCAGCATTTCTCATGATGTGCTCTGTGTATACGTTAAATAAGCAGAGTGACAGTAAACAGCCTTGTCATACTCCCTTCTCATTCCTAAACCAGTCAGTTATTCTATATAAGATTCTAAATATTGCTTCTTGTCCCACAAACAGGTTTCTCAGGAGACAGGTAAGATGGCCTGGTAGTCCCACCTCTTTAAGTGTTTTCCACAGTTTGTTATGATCCACACAGTCAAAGGCTTTAGCACTGTCAATGAAACAGAGGTAGATGCTTTTTCTGGAATTCCCTTGCTTTCTCTATGATCCAGAACATGTTGGCAATTTGAACTCTGGTTTCTCTGCCCTTTCTAAACCCAGCTTGAACATCTGGAATTTCTCAGTTCACGTAATGCTGAAGCCTAGGCTTGAAAGATTTTGAGCATAACCTTACTAGCATGGGAGATGAGTGTAACTGTCTGGTAATTTGAACAGTCTTTAGCTCTTCTTGGGAACTGGGGTGAAGGACAGGACTGGAAAAGGACTGACCTTTTCCAGTCCTGCGGCCACTGCTGAGTTTTCCAAATTTGCTGACAAACTGAGTGCAGCACTTTAATAGCATCATCTTTTAGGATTTTAAACAGCTCTGCTGTAATTCCATCACCTCCACTAGCCTTACGAGCAGCAGTGCTTGACTTGGCCCTCTTGACTTCACACTCAAGAATGTCTGGCTCTGGACTGACCACACCAACATGGTTATCTCGGTCATTAA
The DNA here is from genome assembly GCA_006410635.1 of Cephalophus harveyi. Taxonomy (NCBI): domain Eukaryota; kingdom Metazoa; phylum Chordata; class Mammalia; order Artiodactyla; family Bovidae; genus Cephalophus; species Cephalophus harveyi. The sequence goes on from SJYT01032750.1 coordinate 880,012, forward strand.
GACCTTTTTTGTACAGTTCGTCTGTGGATTCTTGTCACCTCTTTTTGATCTCTTCTGCATTTGTAGGTCTTTACCCTTTCTGTCCTTTATTGTGCCTATCTTTGACAGTTCCTTTGAACATCCAAATATTCCTTTGATATTTACTTTGATATTTGAAATGTTCCTTTGATATTTCCAATTTCCTTCAGGACATCTCTAGTCTTTCCCTTTCTGTCGTTTTCCTCTATTTCTTTGCATTGTTCATTGAAGAAGGCCTTCTTCTCTTCTTGTTATTCTCTGGAACTTTCCATTTAGTTGGATGTACCTTTCCCTTTTTCCCTTGCTTTTTGCCTCTCTTCTTTCCTATTTGTAGAGCCTCCTCAGAGTTTGGGATTGACTTGTACACACTACTATATTGAAGAGATAACCAATTAGGACTACCTGTAATAAATTAATTAAAACAAATTTTTACAGGTATGGATAGAAAAATTACTCACAGAATTTTAGGGCTGGATGGAGAAGACTCTTGAGAGTTCCTTGGACTGCAAGGAGATCCCTGGTGGCTCAGAGGTTAAAGCGTCTGCCTCCAATGTAGGAGACCCGGGTCCGATCCCTGGGTTGGGAAGATCCCCTGGAGAAGGAAATGGCAACCCACTCCCAGTATTCTTGCCTGGAGAATCCCATGGTTGGAGGAGCCTGGTAGGCTAGAGTCCACGGGGTTGCAAGGAGTTGGACATGACTGAGCACTTTCACTTCACTTCACTTCACTTGAGAGTCCCTTGGACTGCAAGCAGATCAAACTAGTCTATTCTAAAGGAAATCAATCCTGAATATTCACTGGAAGGACTGATGCTGAAGCTGAAACTCCAATACTTTGGCCACCTGATGTGAACAGCTGACTCACTGGAAAAGACCCTGATGCTGGGAAAGACTGAAGGCAAAAGAAGAGGGCAGCAGAAGATGAGATAGTTGGATGGAATCACTGACTCAATGGACATGAATTTTAGCAGACTCCGGGAGATAGTGGAGGGATAGTGGAGACTAGAGGAACCTGGCGTGCTGCAGTCCATGGGGTTGCAAAGAGTCGACCCCATGGACATGACTGAGCAACTGAAAAACAACAACCAACCTCTGCAAACCCCTCCAGAAACAAAAGCCTGCCTCTCTGGCCTTCTTCCTGCCTCAATATGGGTCAACAACCTGCCTTCTGTCTCTGTCCTACCTCTTTCTTGGAAGGCTTTGTGGCCTAGACCTGAGCTTGTGACAATCTTCCCCGCAGGATTAGAATCACCTCGCTCTCTCTGTTCTGCTGCCTCACAGCCCACCCTCTATTTCCTCTGTCTCCAAACCCTGAATCTCTCAGACCCTCTAGGGGTGGACCCAGCACCGATGTTTTAAACAAGATCCACTCCACCCCCACCCCAAAGAGACTCTTACTCTAGTTTAGACCATGCATCCCTTTAAGAGGCAGGGCTAGAACTGTCATTCGCTATGCCCAGTGCCTACCGCAGGGCTGGTCACACAGCAAAAGCTCAAAAATATTTAATGAAAGAATCCACAGTAATTTCAACTTCAAAAAGGATGTAAGTCTTTAAATCTCTTCTTTTGCAAATGAGAGGCTCCTCCATTCCATGTCTCCCTCATCTCAAACCTCATTTGCACCCCACCCTGGGTAGCATCTCCAAACAGATCCCTAACTCAGAATGTTTCCTAATGGCAGCATCTGCTCCCCTGCTTTCCATTTATCCTTGACACTACCTCCCACCTACTGGATCAACTTTTTGTTTCCAGTGAGATCTCCAATTGCCCTGTTCTCCTAAGCCATCACTACTGTTTCAGCTTTGCTAACCTTTCTTTGCAGTTGGGCTGCATGATTGACAATTTTAGATGGAATCACCATCTCCTGATTTGCCAAGGCTTGGACCACAGGTACTCTGCACCTATACCCTTAAACAACTCAATTTAGTGGGTGGCTCTCTTCCCAAAACTTCAACCACCACTTCACTGAGAGCATCTTTCAAATTTACATTACTAGTCCAGTCTCTAACAAGATCCCAATATGACGCCTAGATAGCTTCACATGCATAGCTTTCTAGATAGCAACAAGTTTAGCATCTCTCCTTCCAAAGCAGATCCTTCCCCTGGTTTTCCTGTCACTTCTAAAACTACTGCTAGTAGCTTTGCCACAGAGATAAATGTCAGTACCTGTCTTCTCTCCGCAACTCCCCACCCCGGTCTTCATCATTCCATTATTTTATAAGGTCTGTTCAATTTATTCCTTTACTGCCTCTCAAATCTAAATTTACCTTTCTATTTGCACCACCCTAATACATCCTAATGGCAGCTGATATACCAGCACTGCCCAATAGAGCCCTCTGCAATGATGGAGGTATTCTATATCTCCACTGTCCAATATGGTGGCCACGAGCCCCATGAGACTACTGAGCACCTGAAACGCAGCTCGTGCACCTAAGAACGGGGATTTTAAATCTCATTTCATGTAAACAGTTACATGTGGCTCGTGGCCACCATATTGAACACTGTTAGTTACTCCCCATTGTCTCAGCATAGATATAGCCAATTATAATACCACATGTGCCAGTCATTTGTTGCCTCTCAGATCCATTCGCTGCTGCCCAGCCCCGTCTCTGTTTTACATCACAGGGGACTTCTAGATCCCAGCTGCCTTTGACAACTGGCTTCCAGGCAAGTGAGCGGCTTTGGTAAACAGTGGGCAGGAGCAGTAGAAAAGTCAGGGAGCTTCTCCATCCGTAGCGTTGCCTCAGGTGGCATTTCTAGTCCCCTCCCTTCCAGAGTCCCAGCTCTCACTGGCAGTCTTCATCACAGTTCTATCTCCCACTGAGCAGCCTCCCTCTCTGGGCTCAGGTCACACTATTTTCTCCCTGGATCCTTTCAGCTCTAGGAATAGTAGCACCTTCCTACCATTACTGATCTCTGGGTTGGCTCACTGTCAGTTTAGGCTTCTTAGCTCTTAAACCATTACCAATCCATCTATTAAATTCCCTCTGTTAAAATATCCAATATGGTTTTTGTTTTCCTTAGTAAAGACTGATACTCCATCCAGACGACTCTCCTCTTTAATTTATCCTGATAATTGTTATCATGAAATCAGCCATAATCATCTTCACCATCAAAACAATATGCGATATAAAAGTACATCAAAAACCATCATTTAAACAGTGCTTATGTCAAGCATTGGGGTTTTGACATATCATAGTTCATTTTTTCCTTATAAAACCCTAGGAGGTCAATATTTTTATCCCCATTTTATAACTGAGTCCAGTGAGGCTTAGAGAGCAGCTGACGCAGGTTAAATAGCAACCAAGTGACTCAGCGTGTCTCAAGAGTGCATATCAGGTCACACAAATTCCTTCCTCTCTAGCACACTATTCAGACACTGTCAATTACTCCCCATTGTCTCAGGAAAAAGTTCAACTTCCTCAGCCTGCTCTTCAGAAGAGAGTCTCAGCCATCCAGCTTTAATCACCCTTTCAGTCACAGCCCTACTTTCTCCTTATTCATATCCAGACTGACAACATGCAGCTTTCCCTACATATGTGATTAGTGTTTTCCCACCCCTATTCTATGGCTCAGAGGTTAAAGCGTCTGCCTCCAATGCAGGAGACCCGGGTTCGATCCCTGGGTCGGGAAGATCCCCTGGAGAAGGAAATGGCAATCCACTCCAGTATTCTTGCCTGGAGAATCCCACGGACTGAGAAGCCTAGTAGGTTACAGTCCACGGGGTCGCAAAGAGTCGGACACGACTGAGCGACTTCACTCACTCACTCATTCTATCCCTTAGGTACCTGTCAAGGCCTATTCAAAATTCAAGCTGACTTCAGCATAATAATTATAATTATTGGTGCTTTGGAAACAACATTATAATTCCATCTGTGCCAGTCATTTGTTACTCAGATCCATCCCTTGCTGCCCAAACCCCCTCTCTGTTTTACATCACAGAGAGGTGATGTCTACTGTTTCCAAAGTGCCATCATCTCACCTTTCTCTGAAACTTCCCACTCAATAAGTTCTCATTTATTTCTCCAATGTTTGGCTTATATTCTAGCCGTGTTTTTATCTTAATACTACCTTTATAAAATTGCAAAGTCTTTGGAGAGAAAGGATGGTGTTTTAAGGATTTTTTTTTTAAATCTCTCATCAGCATCTAAGAGTGACATTTACAAATGAACTTTTAGATGATCTGCAAAATGTTTGTTTAGGTCATTTACACAAGCCTTCACAGATGCAGCATCATGTGATTTCTCAGGAAAAAAATGGAAGTCAAAGACCCAGGTTCTGTCCAAATTCCTACCTTCACCACATCAGGAGCATAGACTCTACAGTCAAACTGTCTATGTTTTAACTCTACAGTCAAACTGTCTATGTTTTAACTCAGCTGCAGCTCCTAACATCTGTATAATTTGGGACGAGCTACTTAATGGGCTTCCCTTGTGGCTCAGCTGGTAAAGAATCCACCTGCAAGTGGGAGACCTGGGTTCGATCCCTGGGTTGGGAAGGTCCCCTGGAGAAGGGAAAGGCTACCCACTCCAGTATTCTGGCCTGGAGAATTCCATGGACTGTATAGCCCATGGGGTCACAAAGAGTCAGACACAACTGAGCAACTTTCACTTTTACTTAACTACTAGGGCTACTGTTTTCTCACTTTTAAAATGAAAATGATAAAATGACTTCATAGTTCTACCAGGAGAAATAAATGAGCTATTTATACCAAGTGTTTACGTACAATAGTGCCTGGAATATACTAAGTACTAAATAAATGTTAGTTCTTACTAGTATGACATCACCTCCCAAACCAGTGGTATGGTGGAACTGGTTAAAATGCACCTAATTTCCGTAAGTCATGGAGGTAAAGATCTCAGATCCCATAATCTCCCTCTAGGTTTTATTATGGCCTTCAGAAAACAGATAGTCTATACCTAGAAAACAACAATCAAATTTATTATAAGTAGAATAATGTCAATGAGACTGTGAAAGCAAGATAAAATTGACTGTTGAAAAGTTAAAATATTTCAAAAAGCTTGTCTAAATTGAGTTATGTATCCAATAAACCCACTATATCTGATATAGCATGCCTCCTGTAGAGAAGACACATTTTCCCTGTATTTAACTAATGTATAAATTCTGGATTTTTAGGTTTGCTGTGCCCAGTTTCCAAATGGTCCTTTCCCTCTGTGTGCTCTAGCTCTGATGGTCTGAGCATCAGTGACAGAGCACTGGTTGGCATGTCTTTCTTACATACTAACAGAACATTGTCCTTGTCCTTGAAACCCAGCCCCCATATATGTAGTGGGGAAGTCTAGGCCACACGGAGGGGCCACAAGTAGGTACTATGGTGTTAGTCCTACCCAAGGTTTCATTGACCTCCAGAATCATCCATGAAGCATGTGAGTAAGCAAGCCACAGATCATTCCAGCCCCGAGCCCTTAAGCTGACCCAGCAGATGCTGAATGGAACAGAGACAAGCTACCCCTGCCGAACTCTGACCCAATTGCAGGTCTATGAGTGAAATAGAGTCTGTCATTGTTTTCAGCCACTAAAGTTTGGGGTAATTAGTGAAGCAGGCACAGTAACTAGAGCAGAATGGTATGTTATGTGGCAACAGTTAACCGATAAAGGCAGTGTCTTCTACCTGCCCCTACCTTAGTGTATCTTCCTCAAAACTGCCACATTGGTCAAGGAAGGTGGTCCAGGGCATAGCATCATTTTAAATTTAAATCTGATCATTTTTTGTTTAATTAGTTAAGACAACGTGTATTACTTGCTGCACCTGGGAAATTTGTGGTTGCTCTTTTGTGCAAGAAAACATCATCCCTCTCTCCCCAAATCAAATGAATATAATAAGAGAAATTAGAAAAATGCATCAGAGTAGTACAGATTTCTGAAGACTACAAAAACAGAGAATCCGATTGGATTGTTCATTTTCTCTGTTAATAAAATGATATGGTATGAGCCCTAAAACAAACATTAATAATAAGTTGTATGAAAAACATAAACACAGTCATGTTCCAAAATAATACCTGATAAAGCTGTACTACCACTGAGTCATAAGTTTTATAACTCTGATGGATCAAATATTTTTACTGACAAAATCATTACTGTAATAAAATATACTGAGCGAGCTATTCCATCAATATCATAAAAACCCAAACTCATGCAGGTAAAAAAAAAAGGTGTCTCAGATCCAGGAACTAAATAAAAACAGAAATAAAGGAATATTTAAAAAACAAAAGGATGTACTGCATAACACAGGGAACCCTGCTTAATATTATGTGGCAGCCTGGATGGGAGAGGAGTTTAGGGAAGAATGAATACATGTATATATATGGCTGAATCCCCTTGCTGTCTACCTAAAACTATCACAACATTGTTAATTGACTATCAGTTCAGTCAGTTCAGTTCAGTCGCTCAGTTGCGTCCGACTCTTTGTGACCCCATGAATCGCAGCATGCCACGCCTCCCTGTCCATCACCAATACTCCAATACAAAATAAAAAGTCTTTTAAAAAGTAGTAAGCTTTGAATATTGGGAACATATTCAATATGCTTTGATAAACAAGAATGGAAACGAATATGAAAAAGAATTTATACACACACACACACACACAGTGGTGATTCAGTCACTAAGTCATGTCTGACTCTTGCGACCTCATGGACTGTAGCCTGCCAGGCTCCTCTGCCCACGGGATTCTCCAGACAAGAATACCGCAGTGGGCTGCCATTTCCTTCTCCAATATATATAGATATGTATGTATAATTAGTCACTTTGTTGTATAGCAGAAATTAAACACAGCATTGTAAATAAAAAAAAAAGGAATGTTAAAATATGAACTCACCAGCTGGATAAGTAATTATATTAATATTATATTAGTAGGTATAAATGAATAAGGACTTTCTAAATCTTTAGGGTCAAGTCAGAAACCACCACCATTGGATATGGTGTCTGAAGCCCGAGTCCGTCCTTAGGAACAGGTTAACGTAGCCAAAATGAATAACAAAACTCTTGGCATTCTAGAGTAACCACAGCAGTTAACAATGTAGGGCTTAAATAATTCATCAAACTTGGAGCGTTAAATGTATCTGTGTACTGAGTCAAAGCAACCAAACGCAGAAGTCCTCACCAGCATGTGTGCAGGATGGCTTTTGCTTGCTTGCTAAAAATCATTTTGGGCAGGGTATGAAATAAATCTAAAAGAAGACTAAATAGACGATGCCAACCACCTGGAAATGCATGCGAGTTTAAGCTACATTCTCAGAAGGTGATTTAAAATAATAACTGAAGATCACATGCAGCTGACCTTGCACACAACTGGACTAAAGCCATGTCCTCCCCAAGTCCCCAGGCTCAGTTCTAAGGACCAATTCTAGCAGTGTCTCTCTCTCCAATCCACACAATCCACTGGTTCCAACCTCCTCATTCCTGGCTCACTCTTCTCCTTCTAGGGTCAAAGGGGACACACCCAAATGTGGACAACTAGAATTTGCTCACAATATTGTTTGACACATTAAATACCAAGTCATCCTTTTTTCTAAAGCCATACTTTTATACACTATAATTGATAGCAGCCTCCCTTTTGTTCATCTCAGAATAGCCAGCTATTGTTTGCCTCCAAAACTGGGAAAATGGTATTCTAGAAAAGAAAATGCACGTAAATATTTACAATAGTCAAGCCCGTGGAGAAATACAGTATATTTAATAGCTATATCTATAGTATTCACGTCAATAATCCCAAACTAACCAGTTAAAGGAATGCGTTTGCATTAAATTTGACAATGTCCTTGAATGCGCACTCACACATACACACTCATGCACAGGCACACACACAGCTGTAAAACCCTCAGGAATAGGTTTTCTGAGCTATCAGAACACCTGATGCAGAATTAGAGAAGGTCAGGACTTCGATCTCCCATTTTCTCACCACTGAGCATAGAATTGCCCTTAAAGCACACCTACCATGTGTGAAAATAGCCTAATAATCAGATCAGATTCACAAATACTCCCTAGAAGATTGCCTGCTGGGAATGCGGACGTGCCTGGCATAGCTTACGTCTCGGCTTTATCTTTTAGAAATATCTGTAAAATGTGCACTACCACTAGACACACCACCTAGAGTCACACTCAGAGGGCTATTCAAATGCGACAGATTTCTGAGGAGCCTCCTGGGCAAACATACCAGGAGGGGCGCGGCACGCTCAGCGCAGCGCGAACAGCTGGCCACGCCTACTCCCAGACTCACGGCTGCTCTGCTTCCAGATGGACATTCTCTCTCTCCTGATCACCCGCCCATTGGAAAAAGCTCCATTTTTATTAGTTTCCATTTAGCAAACGTTTCCATTTTTTAAGAATGCAAGTGGAAGCCTTTAACAACTTCTCTACCATCTGATGAAATAAAAATTTAATTTTGGTTTAACTGAATAAAGGAGTGATTAAAGAGAACCAGTGGCTGTTAAATGGACTCACTTTCTTATTTCCCAAGCAGCTTCTGTCCCAGACCTTGAAGGGGTTTATATTGTAGCGGCGGGTAAAAACATTAAGCATGCATAAATTGCAAATAGCAGTCAGGACATGAAGGGGGCATGAAGGCAATTATGGAAGAGGACAGTGGGGGAAGGGGGTGATTTCCATGAGCTGGGAGGACAGGATTGGACAAGCCTCTCCAAAGCAATGGTGTTTAAACTTAGCTCTGAAGGATGAGTAGGAGATGACCAGGTTAAGACTGTCAGAAGGGACTGGGGCAAGAAGAAAGTGGGTGACTATCAACAGAGTCACTGGTGACTCACGTAGCGTTGAAGTGTTGTCCAGGGTCAGAAGGGATGGTTCAGAGTGTGTCATACTGTGATATTGTGATTAATAATAACAAGCATATACTTGGGGAAAAGTACTCAACAATTACACAAATAAACCTAGAAAAAGGCATACAAACAGTAAGACACTCTAAAAGAGAAAAGAACAAAGGACATGAACAGAAATCTTACAAAGGGAAAAATATAATATTCATAAGATGTCCAACTTAACTAATGTTCAAAGCAAATTAAAGCAAAGAGATACCATTTTCTCCATTTTACTGACAAAGATAAAGAGACTAGTAACCTCAGCACTGGAGCAGGTGTGGCGTGAGAAGTCCTCTTGTCTCTGGAACACCACCTGGCCACCGATCCACAGCCCACAATGAGTGCATATCTTTTGTTGGCAACCCCAAATTCAATACAGAGGGTGTGAGTGATTTCCCAGAACATAGCAGGCACTGAAGTACATACACAAATATTTACCAAGGACCTAGAACATACAAGGCCCAGGTACTGTGGATGCCGCAAAGATGAGTAAGATCTTCTCTATCCCCAAGAGCTAGTTTATCAGTTAGGGGCAACAGGAAAGTACACCTTTAGATATAAGTCGCGTCAGACTATGGTAAACATAAAAGAGATGCAAATAAAATGCTTCATGCTCATCCCCAAAGAAGAAAGAGCCATCTTATTTTGAGGGCTCAAGGAAGACATGGCATCTAAAATTGGCCTTGTGGTACAAGAGAGAGATGAAGGAGTCAGATTTAGATAACTCCTGGGGATGCGAGGGTGGACAGGTGCTGACCCTGCCTCTTAAGAGTCTACAGTCCGGCAAGGACAAGTGTGATGAGAAGACAAAAGTTCAGGGAGCTATGAGAATATCATAAAGGCAAGCATTAAAAAAGACAACAGACTCCATCGTTAATGAAAATATACCGAACTGAAACTCAAATTCAGTGCTGGTGGGAGAGTCAGTTGGCATAATCAGTTTGAGAAGCAACGAACTGATGAAAATCTAGAAAGCCTGGAGATAACACAGCTCACGTGACTCAACAATTACACAAACAAATCTAGAGGAACTTTGCACAGGGACATGTGCAAATTGTTCCCTCCAGCAAGACTTGCCAGGGTGAAAAACTGACAAATCCTAAGTGTTTATTGGGCTTCACTCGTAGCTCAGTCAGTAAAGAATCTGCCTACAATGCAGGAGACCTGGTTCCAATCTCTGGGTCAGGAAGATCCCCTAGAGAAAGCAATAGCAACCCACTTCAGTATTCTTGCCTGGAAAATTCCCATGGACAGAGGAGCCTGGCGGGGTACAGTCCATAGGGTCGCAAGAGTCGAACACGACTTAGTGACTAAACCAATACCACCAAGTGTTTATTAACAGATGGTATGAACAATGCTTCTTTCATATAACAAAATTCAGGAGCAAAAATGATGAATTAGAATTACACAAGTAAATCTCAAGGCAAAGAAAACTGGTGACAGAATGATTCAATCAGTGTGATACTATTTCTATACAGTTCAAAAACATGCAAAACAATATTATACATAGTTTATGGATACACATATATGGGAAAAATATAAAAGTGTACATGGGAATGATAAAAAACCAAAATCAGGCTAGTGGTTGCTTCTAAATATGCAAAGAGTATAACTGGGGAGAGGTATAGAATGGGCTTTAGATATACGCACTCCCTTCCCTGCTCTTGAAACCAGGATACCACCTATCATCTCTAAGTCCTCAGTATCTACACTACGCCCCACAACTTATCAGTCCTCAAAAGTCTGTTGAAGGAGTCAGCAAATCAACATTTCAAATCAACGTTTCTTGGATGCTTTTCCATGGCTTTGTTTGAGTACATCACTCCTTTCTACTACTGTCTCCTAACTGTGCAACAGATGCAAATGTTTGTATACAATCCAGGGAATCTAAATGGTTGGAAAACCCAGTGATAAGCTGACACAATGGCTGCCCTTAGAAAGGCAGTCTCAATATGAAAAAGCTACTGAAGTAGGAGATGGGTAAGGTTGAAATGGTATTCCCAAAACAGAATGACTTTCCCAAACAACCCTGAAGACATTTATAGTGAAGTGAGAAATCTACTTGGGGCAAAACTTAGGAAAGGGATTCAGGAATCACATCACCTCAAAGACTTCAGGATTCTTGCTCAATGACCGCCCAAAATTCCACCTCAAATTCCTAGTCACATCACTGGAAGCCATCTGTGTGCTCCCCTTGATGCCTGCACTCGATTCTGTTTTCCCACGGTCTTCTGGACATCTCCATCCATACTAATGGTAGGAATTCAAGCAGTCCCTGAGAGCTGTTTGTAGGTCAACCATTGTTAGGAGGAGTAAAGAATTTTTGCCTTCACAATGGCCCAAAGTGAGCTACCGTGTGTTAAGTCTGAACTCTGGAAGATAATACCCTATTTCAGATTCACAGCCAATTCATCATCCAAGACATATTTTCAAACTGAGAGTCAGCATAGCAAGCTGATGCACCACCTCACACGGAGGGACTTATAAGTCTGTCTATGAAATGCTCTAGAGGGCATCGGCAGGGGAAATATTCTAGGTTATCTGCAGTGAAGAAATCTATGCACTAAACAGCTATAGTAAAGGTTCTGAAAGGAAGCAAGAGAAGCCTTCAAATGAAGACTGGGAACAGTGAAGGCATTGAGCCCAGCTATTTGATAACTTGATGCAAATTAGCCTTCACAACAAGGAAATAACTTCAAAAAGGAGCTAAGAAGTAGCAGGCGGTGGTTGCCATGGCAGCAAAAGCACATTTTGCCTCTTTGCAGTTTTTTCTGTACTGGAGGGATGGGGGGTTCTGTAGTTGAGATCTTGAGTCTAGAGGAGGAGCCAGGCAGGGGCTGGTTGTCTGATGGTGAAAATAAAAGACTTTGTCCAGAAAGCCTGTCCTAGGGCTTATGAGGAAGCATAGTGGAAGTGAAGACTCCCTCAAGGAACATGGCCTAAGCCAAAGGAAGAGGATGGGGTGGGTGGAACTTAGCTCAAGAGATGAATCTTTGTGCATCATAAAAAGAAGAAAGAAAAGCCAACAGTGTAATAATTGAATGTGCAGTGCCACCCAAAATGTAGAAGCTCGAACTGCGCACTGTAATAAGGTAGCCAATTTCAAGGCAGTTCTTTGAAACCAGGAACTGCAGGTCTGTGCCATGCAAAGGTTTTTCATGCTTTCAAAATTTAAAAATATTTCTGCTTTCAGCTACAGAATTTGAGATGAAGCGTGAAATGTCACAAGCTGATACAACAGGCCAATCTTCAAATATTCCTGAACCAGCACTTGACTGGGAAAGGAAAGACCCAGGAGGAAGAAAAGCTCCCAGGACTTGGAAAGACAATTGGGTATAGAACAGGAAGTTTTCTTTTGACCATGAAAACAAATGTTCTAAAAATACCTTTTGAAACTATTTCTTTTTTCCCCATGTAATATAAATAATTTTCAGTTACCTGTACTTCTAAAGACTAACATGAGAAGGGAAAGGAGACCCTAAGTGGTAATGAGTTTATGTGAACTCTTTCCTCATAATAATATTTCACCTCCTATACTATGATAAACTAGTATTCTACTAGTATACTACTAGCTTATTCTATGATAAACTATACACACGAAGTAGATTACCCCATTTAACTCTCAGCCTATTCTGATAAAGGACAATTTTAGACTATTTCAAATATGTAAGGACCCCTAGATTATACAGCAACATTTCCCACAATTTTTACATTGCAAAATTAAATTTTCTGCCTTACGATTTTACTCCCTCCAGCAAATTTGTTGCATGGACATTTATGGAGTGCCAACAATCTGCTAGGTACCTCACTTCATTCTCATATCTACCTAATTTTCCTAATAGTTCACCCAGTATTCATATTCTGATGTTACTTCCCAAATACTGTAATTTTCTAAGTGCCTCAAGTAAAATAAATCTATAGAATGTAATTGATATGTTAACAGGACTTCAATAAAAAGAGCAATACATCTTGTTCCTGATTAGAAAAATTCCAGTATTATATCACACTTCCCCAAACAAAATATAAATTCAATTTTGTATCAATGTATGAGTCGAACTGTGTTTCCCCTAATTTAAATGTTGAAATCCTAACCCCACAGAACCTCAGAATGTGACCTTATTCAAAAATAAGGTCATTACAGACGTAATTAATTAAGCTGAGGTCATACTAGAGTAGGGAGACCCCCTAATCCAATTGACTGCTGTCTCTACAAAAGGGGAAATTGGGGGGATTGTTTTAACTTATTTTATATTGAAGTACAGTCAGTTAACAAGTGTTGTGATAGTTTCAGGTATACAGCAAAGTGGTTCAGTTATACATATACATGTATCTATTCTTTCTCAAATTCTTTTCCCATTTAGGTTGCTACATAATATTGCACCGAGTTCCCTGGGCTATACAGTAGGTCTCTGTTGGTTATCCATTTTAAGTATAGCAGTGTACGTATGTCAGTCCCAAATTCTCTCACTATCCCTTCCTCCCACCAAAAGGGGAAGTTACAGACACAAGCACACATATGGGAGAAGGCCACGAAGCAGCCCAGGAGAGAGGCCCAGAACAGACCTTTCCCTTGAAGTCCTCAAAAGGAACCAACCAGGCCAACACCCAGATGTTGGACTTCTTTCCTCCAGAGCTCTGAGTCAATCACTTGTTTTTAAGCCATCTAGTTGGTGACACTTTGTAACAGAAGCCTTAGCAAACTTGCATAAGTAACATCCCCATAAACAAGCTTTAAGGCTTGAAATTACTTCAATCTCATATTCAAGCCACTTTGCAATCTTGATCCCAACCTATTTTTCTGGATATTTTTTTAAGTATGAGAAAAAAATGACATGGACATTCTAGGAATCTAGCCTAAGGAGATGGGTGGAAATGTACACAGATTCATGTACAAGGGAAAATGTTCTTCACAACACTGTTTCTAATAGGTTAACTGACTCGATGAACATGAGCTCTGGGAGTCAGTGATGGACAGGGAAGCCTGGCGTGCCGCAGTCCATGGGGTCACAGTCGGACATGACTGAGCAACTGAATTGAACTGAAAAAAGAAAGCAATCTACAAGTTTATTCCTTGCCATATAGCATGGGACACCAACAAATACATTTATTCAGTTATAATAAATTGGCATGAACTGTTAAGGGAAGAGAAAGGTAGGAACACCTAACTGTGCTTAGGAGATTAAAGAAGACGAGCACAGGTGGCGAACCTGGGAATTCTCTTAGAGAGCAGTCCTTCAGAAGGACAATGAGACAGAGAGCATTCCAGGCACAGGGAGCAGCTAAGATGCAGTGGGGGCAAAAAAACAACAACCATGGAATCTAAAAGAGCCACCTGGAGTTTGTGAGAAGTGGGTTGGAGGGTGCAGAGGGCAGGAAGAGAGACTAAGAGGTTTCAGGGCACTAACTGAAGTGGGCTGTCTATGATACACCAAGGGCGTTAAAAAAAAAAAAGGGGGGGGGGGGGGGCGGGGTACACCAGATGATCACAGAGGAGTGTGGGAAAATATCAGGTTTCCTAATTCATCAGTGTTTGATACAATAATACATTATTGTAGTGACATATATGGTTTATAAATGTATTTCTATACAATAAACTGAGTCAACCTAGATATAGAAGCTCACCTTGTTCCTCAAAGCTTTTCCTGAGTCAGCAACATCAACCGAAGAGACGAAAGACTGTGGGAACCCATGATAACTAGAGGATATGGGGCTTCCTTTTGAGATGGTAAAAATGTTCCAAAATTGATTGTGGTGATGCTTGCCCAACTCTGTGAATATCCTAAAGACACGATTTTCATACCTAAAGTGGGTGAATTATATGGTATTGTATATGAACTATTTCTCCAAAAAGCTATCCAAAAACTAAAAAAGAAAAAAGAACTAGAGAATTATGCCTCTTTTTACATGACAACTCCTGGAGTAGGAAATGGCAACCCACTCCAGTATTCTTGCCTGGAGAATCCCATTGACAGAGGGGCCTGGTGGGCTGCAGTCTATGGGGTCACAAAGAGTCGGACACAACTGAGCAACTGAACACACACACATACATGACAAACGTATCTAATTCCTGGGTCAGTGCAGGTCAAGGGGAGAGCAGGAAACACTTAGGAGCACTATGATAAATGAAAGCATTTCTTCACCTGTCGGGGGACAGACAAGTGCAGACAGCTGAACTTGCAGGTATAATGCAGCTTCCAAATAAGGGATCAGAAAGCTGTGGTGGTATGGAAGCCCTCTGAGTCAGACCCAGGACCCTACCCTGGACTAGTCAGCCTTACTTCTCCAAACAGTGGTAGGGTTTTCTGGCCTGCTGCTGCTGCTGCTGCTGCTAAATCACTTCAGTCATGTCCGACTCTGTGTGACCCCATAGACGGCAGCCCACCAGGCTCCCCCGTCCCTGGGATTCTCCAGGCAAGTTTCTGGCCTACCCAAGCCTAAAGCAGCCTCCAAAGCTGAGGCTCTAGGATATAGAAAAAACCTGTCTTCCATCATGACTACTTACACCTGCATGGACACGCACACATAGGGATAATACAAAGTTTGCAGAACAGTACTGACTTTTCACTAGAGTCGATGTACTGTGATATTTTCTATTCCATTTCATCTTTTAAAATGCTAGTCACAACCCACTAGCTTGATTTGATTATTCTCGAAAGGGTCACAACCAGCAGTTTAGAAATCACTGTTCTGTGGGTAAGAGGTGAGACAAACGGGCATTTGTCTCAATCTGCTCTTCTCCACTGTTCCACATTCCTGGGATCTAGAATTAATCCACTGGACGAGAATTTTCCCTCAGTTTAATAAAAGATGGAGTGATTAACATATGTTCCATAATATAAAAAACAGATTTTTAAGAACAGATGTGCAAATCCTAACTCCATTACTTTATTTAAAAAAAACATTTGGTTTTCCTTGAAGATTCCATGGATCACAGTCATCTACTTTGGATTGACATCACTGCAATAATAATAAAAACAGCATTTTGCTGCCTAACAATCATGTTACTTATTTCCAGACATAGATGCAAATGGTTATCTTGTTAAAGAAGCAAAAACCAGTATTTAGCCCCACTTACCCAAAGCCCCTGAGCCTTCTCACACAACGCTTGCTCCTCTTGTAATGAAATACATTAATTTAACCTTCAAATTTGTCTCTGATGCTTCCATTAACACTGATCCACATCAGAACTTTCAACTCAGAAACACACACACTAACATCATTCTTCCTTTTCCTCTCACGCTAATTCAATTTCTATAATCATTTTCCATTTTAAAGACAGTTTGAGAGATCAAGGAAAACATTAGGGATTTTATCACTTCTCTTTAGATAAAGCATTACCAATTAGATTTACATACAGGCTTTTACTAGTTTAATCATAAACACGTGGTTTATTCCTTTAAATTCCAGCTAATTGCCTTCGGGCTCATGTTGTCTTCCACCACTTACTCAGCACATCTCTCCATTTGTTCACCATTCCAGAAAGGTTAGAGGATGTGAGGCACATTAACTCATTAGCTGGTATGAAAATAAAGCAGTTGTTGGCATGCAAAACTCACTTTATTCCAGCTATTTCCATGCTGAGCTCTGAATACTGCACTTCTAAAAGTTATGGTTCCACTAACCTTCTGTGTTTGTGAATCTCTTAGGATAATGTTCCCTTTCTGATTGGTTACGGATCTAGTTGTTCATCTATTTTATAACATACACTTGTATGAGGCAGTCATAGACTCAGAGGTTCAAAAGTGCAACAGGAATAGGATGGCTACTCTAAATCCCCTAGATCCTACTGCATACCCCACCCCACGCCATGCTGCCCAGATCTAACAGCTCCCATCTGCACTTCAAACAAGGGATGAGGGCCAGAATGGAGACTTTCCCCCAACTATGTCCCAACTGAACCTGCAGTTTACAACTGCTCCCCTCATCTTCAGCTTGGATATGAACCAGTAGCAAACACTTTGACAAGAAGAACCTATCTTAGAACAATTACTCAATGTACTGAGGCTTCAAACCATAACCGTTTAGGGAAACTTCATTCTATCACACTTCAACTTCTCAGTTCTTTTCACAATGGCAATTCTCTAAGACTCCATTCATGGAGGGAAACAAAACCCACTTTAAGTTGACATATATTTATCTCAGCCACAAGGAACCAAAGTTCTCCAAAGATTGCATTTGTTTTACTGAACCATTCTGGGAAAGTGCTGTGGAAGAGAAAGGTGCTGCCAAGACCAACAGATAATAAAGCAAGATATCAGTCAGTAGCTACCCCATCTCCAGAACAGACAGAAACTCAAGCAGTCATGCAAAATTAATTTCCATTTTTAGGCTAAATAAATTCCATTTGAAAAGGACTGTGGAAAGATACAAGTCAGCAAACAGATAACACTTCATTTATTTTTATGCTTTCCTTCAATATCTAATTGGAAGAACTAACTGTAACAGTCTACTTTTACTGTTTTTCTTGAAAATACTAAGAGTGCTTCAATTGCAATATTCATTGCTAAAAAATTTAAGGATGAAAATTCCACAGGTGCCTCTGATCCTTTCCACTTTATGGTTACTTTACAAGGGCTCTCATTTCAGAGGGCTGCTGTCGTTCTCCACCTAAACTAACACTGAGGAACAGAGGATGGGTTGAGTTCACCTCTCACAGGCAATCAATGAACCGATCATCAATCAGAGGCTTAAGACCCTAATATGATTCCCACAGGTTAATAGAGAAAGGGGAAACAGTGAAGAGTCTCTTACTCTGTTACTACAAAAGCATATACTGGTTATTCAGCAAGACCATCTGAGCCAGTAGAAGTTGGCAACATCACCAATAAATCACCCAGCGCTGTGACCTCAGTCTGATGAGCTAGTCATTAAACAGAGACTGTGGATGCACAGATTTAGGCAAAATATAGTCCACAAGAAGATTTCTTTTATGAGTATGATATCCATAACCACTTGGGAAGGGAAGATTGTCCTAAGAGATATTCAAATCCCCAACGTTGAGCAAGAGTGAAAATCCCATTGCTGTGAGGGTCAACCCAGGGGTCTCTGAGGTTTCTAGGGATGGTCCTCCTTAGGGCAGATGGTACCTCATGTTGTTGTACTTGGCGAGGGTTGATGGTTGTGTCAGCGTCTCTGTTCCAGGGTTATTTGGGGAGGGAAGCACTGCTGTGATATGCTGACTGCCTAATGAGAGGTAGAGATGCCAGGCAAAGAAGCCATTGTGTTGAGCAATGAAGAGTCACCACAAACACAAATGAGGTACTGGCCTGCTGCTGCTGCTGCTAAGTCGCTTCAGTCGTGTCCAACTCTGTGCGACCCCATAGATGGCAGCCCACTGGGCTCCCCCATCGCTGGGATTCTCCAGGCAAGAATACTGGAGTGGGTTGCCATTTCCTTCTCCAATGAGGTACTGGCCTGACACCCACCAAACAGTTCCAGGACCAGTGACTTATCTTGAAGATCAAGCTCGTGTATTGGTATGGATTTTTCCCCAAAGTCTATAACTGTATAACATCCTCATCACTTCTCAAAAAAACTACAAAAATAAACTAACGCTATGCCCTGAACAACAGAGAGAAAAAATACACACACATATGGCACTGAAAAGTTACCAAGTGACTGTTTAGGAGTATCGAAAATAGAATTTTGTACAAAGGAAACCTGCCAGATCTTAAACTCAAGCCAAACAAATGTCTTAAGTTTGGGGAACTATTCAGACTCAGGCAAACTGGAAGGGCTCTTCTGTTTGTGAGCCATTCCTGCACGCATTTCAACTCCCTTCAGTCCCGTTGACAATACCTGCCTGGATTCAAACAGTTGCACTGCCATAGCTTTCTCTGAAGGTACATGCAGCCTTTTCTACCAATCACAGTTTTACATAGGTCTAGGTCAGCCTGCATTTCCTTGAGCCAATGGATTTTATGTGGGTACATCCTTCAAAACAAAGCCAGCAACACAGAAGAGAGTTTGCTGAGTTGCTTATATTAATAGCTCTCAACCCCTGAGGCCAGAGAAATCTGCTTATATCCTTTGCACGCTGGAACTGGAGACCTGGCAGCACCTGCTCCGTGAGTCTCCCAGCCAAGCTGCTCCCTTGGTTAACTGAGAACACTCCCTTTTATCTGGCAGGAGAGCTTTCCGTCACCAGGTGTATGTTTGAGGTTTTTAGAAAAGAGGTTAGGCATTGCTTACAAATACTGTTTATCCACAGAACTTCATTTCTCCTAGAAAATGGTGCTTTTGGATCACACGTGAGGTTTTGAAAAATACAGCTGCCCTGGCTTCCTGTAATCTGGAAAGCTTTACAAGATGAAAGCATGGTTTCATTGGATAATAATCCATTTGCAATAAGAGTAAGGTCCATACTACTATTAAATGTGTTTATCCACTGATTCATCTGAATATTCCTTGATTTGCTTTAAATACTATAATCAACTGTTGTTACTTAATTCAACATAGATTTAAGAAAGCAATTTGGAGTCTCACAGGTGGTCTGAACTCACAACATTGCTCACATTTGCTGCACTCCCAGAGCAGAAAGAAAAAGACACACAATATGATTTTGTTTTCTCTTTACGTTGGAGCATGGAGACACAAAGCTTTTATGCAGGAACTCATTCCCCAAATTTGAGACTGACGCTTGCTAGCTTATGTTTCCATTTAAACAAATCTCTAACTAAGCACACGTGAAAATGACAGGACCTTTCCTTCGATAAAAATCTAGCATCAAACATTGGCAGGCAAAATTTAAATCACTTCCTGAATTGCTAAACAGTTACACAAAAAGAGTCACCAAAACAACACGTTCATACTTCTCCCTTCCATTTACATAGCGTTCCTCTTTCCAAATTAAAAACCATAGTTTCCCAGCAATTACTGCTTATTGTGGTTAAGCTACTGAGGCCTAATAATGTAATTACATGTGATAAAAAGGAGTGAGGAGGGAGAGGAGACATGTGCCGCTGAAATGATTAAAACTCAACCTGTTATTATTTCCAGATTGCATCACTGCAACATGAATGCTTTTGAGAGAAGCTGTGCTCGGACTTATGAGCGTTAGAAAGTTTCTGCCTTCAACCAAGTCAACCAAAATGAGCACACAAAGTTTGTTTTGAAAATACAGGTGATTTCAGCCCACAGTGGAGACCCACACTAGTGAAGGTCTCATTATCAAAATCAATTATTCTGATTTCACTCATTGGCTCCACAAAAAAAGACTGAGAGCCATGTATGCCAGGGGACATGCTAAACATTTATACAACACTGAATCTATTTTAGACGCGGCTCTAAATGGCCAAACTCGTGTCTTCTGTAAAATGATTTTGGGGGGCTGTTCTGGCCCATCTGTCCTCTTTTATTTTAAAATTAACGTCTAAGAGAAGAAATCACAACCCCTGTTTCCTGTGCCATCTCCAGCTTCCCACTAACCCAAGAGTTTAGGGGCAGAGAGAGACAAGAAACAAACCTGATTCTAATCACTCTCTCTTTCCTTAGCAGAGGTCCACTCCCCAAAATATAAAATTAATATATTTTTAGCCTGTACTATTGGTAGTTTATACCAGCAAAAGAGTTTATGTGAGCAAAGTAGACATTTAAAATTAATTTTTTAAATAAAAGATCTTTCATTCTGTAGAAAGTTAAAATAAAACTCAAGGAGAAGAAAAATAGAGATTATTACATACCACTTAGCAACCTAAGCTCCTAAACGAAATAGCACTATTCAGAAATCTGAACTCTTCACCATTTAGAAGAGCATTTTTAAAATATCTGTTAAAGATTCTCTTTCTAATTCATTTTCCAAATCCCATGCATATTTTAGATGTGGGGGGGGACAAAAATTCCAAATATTTAATAGAAATTCCACTCCCACCTTCATTTTCCCTCATATTAAAACTAAAGTACAATGATGCCTTTACCAGAGAGAAAAAAAAAATCACAGATTTGTGAAACATTCTAAGTACTGAAGTCTTTCTCTTTAGAAACTCAAAAACAGAGCAAGAGAGTATCAAGCCAACAAATCTACAACAAATAGTATTTTTTAATACATATAAATTAGGTCTTTAGGATGGACTGGTTGGATCTCCTTGCAGTCCAAGGAACTCTCAAGAGTCTTCTCCAATACTACAGTTCAAAAGAATCAATTCTTCGGTGCTCAGCTTTCTTTAAAGTCCAACTCTCACATCCATAAATGACTATTGGAAAAAACATAGCTTTGACTAGACAGACCTTTGTTGGCAAATTAATGTCTCTGCTTTTTAATATGCTGTCTAGGTTGATCATAACTTTCTTTCCAAGGAGCAAGCGTCTTTTAATTTCATGGCTGCAATCACCATCTGCAGTGATTTTGGAGGCCCCCAAAATAAAGTCTGTCACTGTTTCCATTGTTTCCCCATCTATTTGCCATGAAGTGATGGGACCATTTCTTAGTTTTTTGAGTGTTGAGTCTTAAGCCAACTTTTTCACTCTCCTCTTTCACTTTCATCAAGAGACTCTTTAGTTCTTCTTTAGTTGTGCAAGGAGATCCAACTAAAGGAAATCAGTCCTGAATATTCATTGGAAGGTCTGATGTTGAAGCTGAAACTCTAATACTTTGGCCACCTGACGCGAAGAACTGACTCACTGGAAAAGACCCTGATGCTGGGAAAGATTGAAGGCAGTAGGAGAATGGGACAACAGAGGATGAGATGGTTGGATGGCATCACCGACTCAATGGACATGAGTTTGAGTAAGCTCCAGGATGATGGACAGGGTGATGGACAGGAAAGGCTGGTGTGCTGCAGTCCACAGGGTCGCAAAGAGTCAGACATGACTGAGTGACTGAAATGAACTGAAATTAGGTCTTTATTCAAGATATTACTAATAGATACTATTTATAAAGAAGCTATTAGATTTTCATCTTTCATTAAAACTGAACTAAATTTTATTTTACCAACTGAGCACCGAAGAATTGATGCTTTTGAACTGTGGTGTTGGAGAAGACTCTTGAGAGTCCCTTGGACTGCAAGGAGATCCAACCAGTCCATTCTGAAGGAGATCAACCCTGGGGTTTCTTTGGAAGGAATGATGCTAAAGCTGAAACTCTAGTACTTTGGCCACTTCATGTGAAGAGTTGACTCATTGGAAAAGACTCTGATGCTGGGAGGGATTGGGGGCAGGAGAAGGGGACGACCGAGGATGAGATGGCTGGATGGCATCACTGACTCGATGGATGTGAGTCTGAGTGAACTCCGAGAGATGGTAATGAACAGGGAGGCCTGGCGTGCTGCGATTCATGGGGTCGCAAAGAGTCGGACACGACTGAGCAACTGAACTGAACTGAACTGAATCTCTATAATGAATTTTAGATACTCACTTTCATATTTTCTCCAAGTAATCTTCATGCAAGAGATGAAATGCAATGCAAGTCGAATCAAGAATCCCCAGAAATTCATGACATCCTTGACTTTCAAAGGCAAAGAAGGTAGGAAGAAAAACTGAAGTCACTGCCACCTATACATGTAGCACCAAGTGAAACAGACTCCAAGTGAGAAAGCACCAAATAGCTAAGTTACTTCAGTCCGACTCTTTGCCCGCCAGGCTCCTCTCTCCATGGGATTATCCAGGCAAGAATACTGGAGTGGGTTGCATGCCCTCCTCCAGGGGATCTTCCCAACCCAGGGACAGAACCTGCGTCTCTTGGGTCTCCTGCATTGTTCGGCATTACCACTAGCACCACGTGGGAAGCCCAACAAAACTGTACAAATAGCACTAAATGAAATACTGAATGAGACAGGAGTGAAATCTAACATGAAAGAATAGCATCTGTGAACAGTGAGAGTCTAAGACTTAAGATCTTTGACTTAAGATCTTCTTATTCTGCTACTTCATAATTGGAGTCATTGAGAGTGTCACTAACCTTTTTTATACGTGGTCATCATAGAATTAGGTCTGCCCATGTTACCAGAAACAGACAGTGATATTTTCTTCTTCATTCTGTAGATCCTAAAATTCTAGAAGATTATTTATGCTATCTTGGGCCAATGAACCCAAATGGTACCATACTGCACAATTTAACCAGTACTGTCTCACATAATAAATTATTCTGCTAACTACAGGCAGTTTTCACACTTCTTTCTGACACGTTTTATTCTTGAGAAAAGTGTTAAAGTAAAAAAACATTTCAGGAAGATCTGATTTTTCCTATAAAAACACTGTTCTAACTAAATGCTATTTCCCTGATTCAGTGTAGTTCAGTTGCTCAGTCGTGTCCGACTCTTTGCGATCCCATGGACTGCGGCACGCCAGCCTTCCTTGTCCATCACCAACACCCGGAGCTTACTTAAACTCATGTTCATGGAGTTGGTCATGCCATCCAACCATCTCATCCTCTGTCGTCCCATTCTCCTACACCTTCAGTCTTTCCCAGCATCAGGGTCTTTTCCAGTGAGTCAGTTCTTTGCATCAGGTGGCCAAAGTATTAGAGTTTCAGCTTCAACATCAGTCCCTCCTATGGATATTCAGAACTGATTTCCTTTAGGATGGACTGGTTGGATCTCCTTGCAGTCCAAGGGACTCTCAAGAGTCTTCTCCAATACCACAGTTCAAAAGCATCAATTCTTCAGTGCTCAGCTTTCTTTATAGTCCAACTCTCACATCCATACATGACTACTGGAAAAAACATAGCTTTGACTAGACCGAACTTTGCTGGCAAAGTAATCTCTTTGCTTTTTAATATGCTGTCTAGGTTGGTCATAGCTTTTCGTCCAAAGAGGAAGCGTCTTTTAATTTCATGGCTGCAATCACCATCTGCAGTGATTTTGGAGCCCCAAAAAATAAAGTCTGACACTGTTCCACTGTTTCCCCATCTATTTGCCATGAAGTGATGGGACCAGATGCCATGATCTTCGCTTTCTGAATGTTGAGCTTTAACCCAACTTTTTCACTCTCCTCTTTCATTTCATCAAGAGGCGCTTTAGTTGTTCCTTGCTTTCTGCCATAAGGGTGGTGTCATCTGCATATCTGAGGTTATTGATATTTCTCCCAGCAATCTTGATTCCAGCTTGTGCTTCATCCAGCCCAGCATTTCTCATGATGTATTCTACATCTAAGTTAAATAAGCAGGGTGACAATATACAGTCTTGATGTACTCCTTTCCTGATTTGGAACCAGTCTGTTGTTTCATGTCCAGTTCTAACTGGTGCTTCCTGACCTGCATACAGGTTTCTCAGAAGGCAGGTCAGGTGGTCTGGTATTCCCATCTCTTTCAGAATTTTCCACAGTTTGTTGTGATCCACACAAAGGCTTTGGTGTAGTTAATAAAGCAGATGTTTTTCTGGAACTCTCTTGCTTTTTCAATGATCCAAGAGATGTTGGCAATTTGATCTCTGGTTCCTCTGCCTTTTCTAAATCCAGCTTGAACATCTGGAAGTTCACAACTCATGTACACTGTTGAAGCCTGGCTTGGAGAATTTTGAGCATTATAGCATGTGAGATGAGTGCAATTGTGTGGTAGTTTGAACATTCTTTGGGATTGGAATGAAAATTGACCTTTCCCAGTCCTGTGGCCACTGCTGCATTTTCCAAATTTGCTGGCATATTGAATGCAGCATGTTCACAGCATCATCTCTGAGGATTTGAAATAGCTCAGCTGGAATTCCATCACCTCCACTAGCTTTGTTAGCAGTGATGCTTCCTAAGGCACACTTGACTTCGCATTCCAGGATGTCTGGCTCTAGGTGAGTGATTACACCATTGTGGTTATCTGTGTCGTGAAGATCTTTTTTGTATAGTTTTTCTGTGTATTCTTGCCATCTCTTCTTCATATCTTCTGCTTCTGTTAGGTCCATACCATTTCTGTCCTTTATTGAGCTCATCTTTGCATGAAATATTCCCTTGGTATCTCTAATTTTCTTGAAGAGATCTCTAGTCTTTCCCTACTCTATTATTTTCCTCTATTTGTTTGCACTGATCCCTGAAGAAGGCTTTCTTATCTCTCCTTGCTATTCTGTGGAATTCTGCATTCAAATGGGTATATCTTTCCTTTTCTTCTTTGCCTCTAGCTTCTCTTCTTTTCTCAGCTATTTGTAAGGCCTCATTGTCCTGATTAATATCCTTAAAAAAATAAAATTACTACAAATACCGTATTTAATCACATACAAAGGATGTAATTAAGCATTAAACATTTCTTAAAACTGTTACTTACAGAAGAGCAGCTAAGAACAAAACTAATACTAAAGTTTATTTAATGATATTTTAAGTGTCTTCTTACTGCTTCCCTCCCTCCAGCAGCAGTAAACTGTAATGTACACAAATACCACCTTAATCATGAAACATCTACCAAGAGGCAAGCGTACAGGTGATGCTCAATACATGAGTTGAACAAATTTCCAAGTGATTAAAACGGACTTTGGGAAAAACAACTGCAAGACGGGTACTTTGTTACCCTCCCCTTTATGAATCTCCCTACCCGTCATCCCCACATGTCAATTTTGTTATAGGTGTAAGAAATCTCCTGGGTTTTCTCCTGCAGAGGAGGTTGCAATAGATTCCCATCTGACTTGACAGCAATAACCTGGGTAGACAGGCTGCAAACATAATCTTCCAGAATTCAGGACTGTCCTGGAGAGAGTAGGAAAACCATATCTTCCAGCTGGAAGGGTCTATCTTCCACATATTCACCTTCACTCCCAGTGTTTCCTCCTGAGTCAGAGTCTGTCTTTTCCCCCCATACATACAGTTCCCTTCAACCACACACCCAAGGGGCACTACTCAAAGTGCCATCTGTGGGTCCCTCCTTACCAGTCTATGATGTCACCATGGACTTGAAGATAAGCATTCAGAAACTTTCACAGTGATCTGGCACTGGCACCCCACCCAAGCACGTATGTCATTAGAGGCCCTGTCTTGATGAGCAGCATCTCAGTTGGTTCAGGTGCTGGCGAGGTGCCTGGGTTAGTTGCATGTGATGCAAGTTGTGTACTAATCACAATAAAATACTATGTGTACAGTATTAACAATGGACTGGAAATTTTAAGGAGAAAACAAAAACTTAGTCCACCCCCACCGATATTTGAGAAGCCCTGTGATAAAGAGCGCAGGCACTGGAGTCTGACAGACCCAGCAATGTGTCCTCTTGTTCCTGTGACCTGAGCAAGTTACTTAACCTCTCTGAACCTCCATCCTCTTATCTGAGCAGATCAGGATGCAGGAGGCTGTGTTTCTCTTAAATAACCCACTTTCTCCCCATGTGATGGGCAACAATTTCAATCCATGTGATGAGTGACAATTTCAATATGTGTTCAATACAAGGGTCAATCACACACTGAATGTGCTTCAGACATATTAACAAACTGATATCTGTTTTGGGCAACAGCTTGCCTGCAATAATACAGTGAGTGTCTTAGCATCTTCCCATACCCCAGGTGGAAAATCTTTTGGCAACAAATTCCGTGCACAATAGGCTGCACAGGACTAGATCCTGGAGTCACTGTGGTGTTCAGACTTAACCATGTGTGACAATTCACTTTGGGCCATTGTGAAAGTAAAAATTTCTCAACACCATCCAACAACAGCTGAAGACCTAAAAACAGCTTTCCAGATGCCTTTGATGACTTACAGTCATAAACATGGAAGAAGACGTCTGGGAGAACAAGAGGGAAAAAATGAATCTATGTGGAAAATAGAGGGAAATACACAGAGACCTAACTGGCATGCATTAGGCCATTCTGATCACTCTGTGAATGAAAAACAAAAACAAAATCCTTTTCTCATTATTGCCAAGCCCATCTGCAACACCCCAAGCACAATATCTGGAAAGGCAGATAGCAAAGAAAGACTCCTCTTTGATCCTCCTCTGCTGTTCTTGCCTGTAAAATTGGGCTTTAATGCTTCCTTCCTTCATGTCAGTTAATTACATTACAGAGTTTCCTTTCTATTAGTTATAAATGCCATCTGGGTGGAAACCTCACAACACATCAGTGACACTAGTCACACTCGTTCCAAAGCTTTTGCACCCTCAATCTGTAGGGCGATCAGCAATCATCTTTAAGAGGCTCCAAACAGGAAAGCTCCATCATGCCAGGTCTGCTTTATAACATCAGTCGTCAAGCTCTTTACACACTCTGGTTCCTGTTACACTAGTTGAGTGAGAGGTCACTTGGGTCACACGGGATCTTACAAGGTTTCTGGGGAGAATAATAGTTTTTTTGTATCCCTTCCTTACGAAAAACAAGTGATCAGCACTACTGTCTAGACAGGCAAAGATATTTTTCATGAACACAAATTAGGTTTTTTTGTGTGTGTTTTTTTAAGTGAAAACGGATTCACTTTTATTCTAAAGCATGCACACAGCTACAGTAGCCCTTCTGGAAATCCTTCTTAGAAGATTTTTGTGTCAGGCTCACGTTCAGAAATAACAAAGAGTGTAACTAAAGGGATCCGAGCTCCATGACAGTGTTTGACATGTTACCTAAGGGACTGTGGAGATGGATTTCATTTTTAAAGAATTCACCTTTCAGTAGGAGGTATGGAAGAGCAGCTAGAAGCCATGTCTTTTTACCCTAGTGTGGCACTTTTTAATGCATCTCCTTAGTGGATTTATTTCTACCAGTGCCACACTTCCAATACATACCTGGACGTTCACCAAATCCACGTTTCCCAAAACATATTAAAGTTCCTTGGGTATGACCAAAGAGCATGCACAGAAAATTAGAAATGTCTGAATTCCATGCCCCGTCCTGACAGCATCTCTCACACAGGTTGCCCTGGCGCCATTTTTCAATGGCTTTACATGCTGCCTCCACAATCCTGATGATAAAATGGAAAAGCTGTTTTGCTGGAACTTGTGCTGCAAATAGCACAGTGACAGTTAGGAAAAAATCTTCCACGGTATTAACTGGCTCACAAAGCTTATTCTTAACACAAGCTGTCCCCAACATATGGATATTATTTCTGAGTGACCCAGATTGGTGAGCAGGCCATTACTAAGCCTGTGATCCCAACCCTCCACTGGGGGCAAGAATCCACCTCCTGCAGGTCAGAACCACTCAAGGAGAAGTAACGTGGAGCTGAGCCCACTCACAGTCCAGTGGTACCACAGTGGTGGACTGTGTCCAGAAGTCCAGATGAAGATGAGGAAAACAAGAGGTTCAACCCTCCCCTGCCACCATTACCTCCAACAATGGAACAACAATGGACTCCTGGCATCCTAATGTAGAAAGCAAAAGGATTTTTTTTTTTTTTTTTTTTTTTAATTAAAAAGCCAGAGGACTTTCCTGTGGTTCTGTGACCTTTCCCATCAAAAGTAATTAGAACTCAACTTTGTCAAAAGCTGTCAAGAACTGAAGGCTGCCTATACCATTTAAAGTAGAATATAGTACCTTGGTTATTTCTTAAGGAATCAAAGTATTTGAAAGTCAGCATGTGTGGATCATTTAGTCATATTATTTCTAGGAAGCATCATGCCAGTAAGTTGCTACCACATAGAACTTTTTCTTTCGTTTTTTTTGGCTACGTCAGGTCTAAGTTGTGGCATGTGGGTTCTTTATCACTACACGCAGGCTTCTCTCTAGTTGTGGTAGATGGGTTCCAGAGCATGGGCTCAGCTGCCTCATGACACACAGGATTTTAATTCCCAGACCAGGGATTAAGCCCAAGTCCTCTGTACTGAAAGGCAGATTCTTGACCACTGGACCCACCAGGGAAGTCCCTCAGTACAGGACTTGTAAGATAGGATTTTTGAGATCCTGAAAGTGTACTGTGTATACAGATTTCCACTTTGGCACAAGACCATGGTCTTGTGTGATGTCCCCAGAGAGCTTCTCTGTGGCTCAGAAAGAACTGAACTCTAGACCTGGCTCAATCATTAACCATTCAGTCTGGACAAAGCTACTGAACTTTAATCCCTACTCTTCAGTGTTCTTATTTATCAAATAGAAATAATACCTTACTAGGACAATGAATGTGGAAAAAAATAAAGCTGATTCTAGCTCTGTTCTGCACCCAGATGAACAATAAAATTGTAGCTTCAGTGTTTCCAAGTGAGTTTATTTAGCTTTCTACTGCTGCTGTAACAAATTGCCACATTAATTTTAGTTGATTGAAACGATATAAATTTATCCTCTTACAGTTCTGAAGGTCAGAAGTCTCTTGCCAAGGTGCTGGCAGGGCTACTTTCCTTTTCAAAGCTTCAGAGGAGCTTTCCTTTTCTTTCCCAGCTTCTAGAGGCTCCTGCGTTCCTTAGCTCATGGCCCCTTCCCCCATCTTCAAAGTATCAAGACATCACTCCAACATCTGGCTCAGTTGTCATGTCTCACTCTTCAAAGACTTCTGTGATTATACTGGGCCCACTCAGATAATCAAGGATAATCTTTTCATCAAATGAGCCTTAATTTAATTCCAACTACAAAGTTTCTTTTGCCATGTATAATAAGATATTCAGAGGTTACAAGGTTTAGGACATGAACGTATTTGGGAGCCATCATTCAGACTACCAGAAGAAAAGAGACCGAATTATAGACAAATCTGGCAAGTACTTAGTCCAATGCAATCAATTAAACAGTTCCATTAAGTTCAGTCATTTTAGGCATCATGATCGGTTGCTCTGATTTCTTGCTTTCCTCCTGCTTATCTCCAGGATAGTAACTAGGTATATGGAGAGAAGGTGATGTATCTCCATTATTACAGTGACATGGGAGATGGGGAATGCAAATTGGATGGTATCCTCTGAATCCTGTCTAGCCCCTGCTGCCTTGCCTAGGGACCACAGAAGTGAGTTTGGCTGTCTCTCTCACCCTGGATATTCCATGGGCATCTGCTACTGACATCCATGGGCAGTGGTCAGGGCCTTGGGTGCGACCAGCCAACCTCCAGTAGGACTGCAGCCAGCTCTGGGTCTCAGGCTCCACCCAGTTCCTGCCCTAAGCCCACCATTTTTTAATTCCACTATCTTGTGAGTTCTCCCTTGAAGAAATGAACTTCTGGTGCCTTCCGCCACCACACAGAAGCTGAGAAAGGAGTGCAGCTGAGACCTCCTTCTACCTGACGTCACCACTGTGTCCTCCTCTTACATTGCTGTTCACCATGTTGCAGGTCGGCATGAGGATACTCCATGAAGCAGTCTCCACCCAGAACCCTACACAGGAAGTGGGACAAAATGTGCCTCTGCCTTTGGCATTTCCACCAGCCAGGACAAGGCTCTCTACCCTCAGGACCGCCTCTACCTATCTAGTTTGGCCATCAATCCTTCCATCCCTTTAGGCACACACCTGTCCATCCATCGAGAGGTGGGGTCTATTCGCTTCCCCTTGAATCTAAACTCTAATTTTTTTGACCAATAGGATATGGTGAAAGTATATGGCCTGAGTGCTTTTGAACTTTGGGGTTGATGCTTTTGAACTGTGGTGTTGGGGAAGACTCTTGAGAGTCCCTTGAACTGCAAGTAGATCAAGCCAGTGAATCCTAAAGGAAATCAGTCCTGAATATTCATTGGAAGGACTGATGCTAAAGCTGAAGCTCCAGTACTTTATTTAGCCACCTGATGTGAAGAACTGACTCATTGGAAAAGATCCTGATGCTGGGAAAGACTGAAGGTGGGAGGAGAAGAGGACGAGATGGTTGGATGGCATCACCAACTCTTTGGATATGGGTTTGAGCAAGCTCAGGGAGTTGATGATGGACAGGGAAGCCAGGGGTGCTGCAGTCTGTGGAGTTGCAAAGCATCGGACACGACTGAACAATTGGACTGAACTGAACTGAATATGGTCTGGAATTAGCCTTAAGAGGATGAACAGCTTCTGCTTTCTGTCTCTTGGAATCCAGCTACCTGAGGAAGTTCAACTGCCTGGAGATCACCATGTTATAAGAGGACACTGAGACACCAGACATGTGAGAGAAGACTTCTCTGACCTTTCAACCCAGCCTCTCAACACCAGCTGAATACAGTGACCTGCCAACATCACCTGGAAGAGGACTGCACAGCTGAGCTAGTCAACTCAGAAAATCTTGAGAAATAATAAACTGCTGTATTTTTAAGCCAATAAGTTGGGACGGTTTCTTACCCAGCTAATAGGTAACTAAGACCAATCAGATAATAGAAAAATAAGATATAAATACAGTAAAGGGTTTCCTAAAATGTAATCACAGCAGCACAGTAGTAAGACACAAAGTGACAAAAACGTGACAAGCAGCCATTTCAACAGAATGCCCACTCATTTTCAAGACTTTGGTTGTGCTTTACTTTTTTGTTAACTAATTGCACTCACGCATTTAATTCACCTGTAGCCAAGGAACCACTTACACCATCTTTTTCCTTCCCCAATTAGCATGCAGGGATTTCCATCCAGATTAAGAGAATGTGATATGCAAAGTCAGAGGACCACTTGCATAACAAACCAAAATCTTTTGACATCAGTGAGAAAATTCCTCAAGAATGCAGAGGACATAATGCCAATTGTTAAGTGTGAAATTCCAGGGTATTAACCCTTTGAGAGATGCTGTCACATTCAGTATTATTTGAGGTTGATCAAAAGGACTGTGAAACTAGATCGGAAAATAATGCACCAGCGTCCGCTGTCAACTTAAAAAAAAAAAATGTAATAGAAACTCGATCTTTTTTTTTTTAATTTTTATTTTTACTTTAAGAGCTCCCAAGTGTCCCGCATTTTAGCCATCAGGTTTTCAGTCACAATAGATTACTATCATTTAAGAACAGTGTCCAGCCAAGTAAGCCTCTTAATTCAAAGTAAAAGTCTCAATCAGTAGCTGTCACCTAGGCCTTAACATTGATTTTAGGAAACATTTTTAAATGGAAAACTGACCACAAAGCCATGCACAAATAATATTATTAAAAACAAGGACAGAGGGCCCCTGGATTGACTTACTAGGCCAATCTGTTTAGAAAGTTGTCAGAGGTGAGAGAAATAGGGGGAGTCATTCAGACAGGAAGGTACAGGCTGTTTGCTTTTTCAACTCTTCTCATTCCTAACCCATATGGATACGGATAAGAGGCCATGTGTACACAAAATATGAAATTACAAACGGAGAGTCACCCCCAAAACAGGATTCCAGGTCTCAAAACTCCCTCTGGGGCATCCAGAGCAGAGCCACACTTTATATTTTAAAGTCACTCAGACAAGCAAGTTTAGATTGTCCAGAAAGGCAACAATACACCTTTATTTTTAGTTGCCATGATTAATCTACTCAAGCGGTGTTCACATAGCATTCATTAGCCAAGAACATAACTTCCCTATTTTGAACTCAAACTTGTCTGTACAATAGGGCTTAGAGGGGAAAAACAAGCTATTAATATTTTGAAGTCAAGGGTTCTGGATTCAAGTTCCAGAAACAGCGCTTGTTAGCATTTACTAAGTATGTTGCCCAGGGCAGATTACTTAATGTCCTGGCCTGAATTTCTTCATCTATGGCTACCTTACAGGATTGAGGAACAATGATTTTATATGAGAAAAGAAAACTCCAGTTACTAGCTAGACACAGATTCAATTACTGTTAGCTATTATCATTAAAATTATTGAAATTTTTGTTTTCTTTACGTACAGTACTGGTACCCAGTTCCTCAGCCCTTAATCACTATTCACTAAGGTGCGTGTGTGCACGTGTGCTAAGTTGCTTCAGTTGTGTCTACCTCTTTGCAACCCCATGGATTGTAGCCCTCCAGGCTTCTCTGTCCATAGGATTCTCCAAGCAAGAATACTGGAGTGGATTGTCATGCCCTCCTCTAGGGGATCTTCCTGATCCAGAGATTGAACCTGTGTCTCTTAAGTCTCCTGCATTGGCAGGCGGGTGCTTTACCACTAGTGCCACCTGAGAAGCCCTTACTAAGGTAATCACTCAAAACTCAAAAAAGTATCAGAAAAGATTTAGAAGTGAACAGATGTGGTTGGAGAGACTCCATGTATATGGAATCTAACACAATGATGAGTGAGAAGAAATGAGAATATAGAGAAAAGAGAGACAAGTCATAATTAAATTAGAGCTTCACTAAGTCAGCTGTGATTGTAATGCCAAGAGAATTAGAAGTCTTTTTTTTATCTTTGTCAAATTAATGGAAATCCATTTCAATATGCCTTTTACCTCCTTGATTTATTCCTATGAGCTAAAATCCGACGAAACCCTTTGAAAACCAGTAAGTACCTTGCCAATAGCAAATATTTCTTGGGTGCTTAGTACACGTCAGACGTTGCTGGCATTTTATATACACCATATACTGAACTCTCACAACAACCTTCTGAAACAGTTATGTTCCTCATTTTACTGAGAAGCAAACTGAGACTTAAATTAAGCAGCGTGCCCAAGGTTGTCTAGATAGCAGGAGGCCAGCCAAGACTTCCACTCATGTCCATAAAACCCAAGCATCTGTTCTTTCTACCAAGAAGGAGGTGTATGTCTCCAAGATTTGAGACCTTCCTCTGAATTTTGCATGGACGAACAGGAAATGGATTACATAATCATTTTTCATTTCATGTCTAGACTCTAGGAAACAACCCATAACCAGCTAGGAAGCAGACAAGAATCATGGGGCTGTGAACCCAGCACTGAAATGCCTCCGAGGAGGATGAAGAAATAACAATCTGGACATTCAGCTGCAGTTTAGAAGGTCAGCACCAACTTCAGACAGATGTCTGATATTTTAAATGGCAAATTTGCTTGTATATTGTACAGAATTGCTACACTTTCAGTTATGAAGCCATAATGCTGGTTTATTTCCAATTTCAGCGCTGAAGGACACATTGGAAAAAAATAGAAAACCAACTGGCTTTCAATGGAATTTTGTCTGAGTTTTCAGCCAGCCTGTAATAAAGAAGTTATTCTCCTTAGGCACATTCAATTTTTAGACTGCTAAAGCATGGCAAAAACACAAAAACTGTTTCATAATGATTCAAAAAAGGACCTAAAAATTATGTGAAATTAAGTAAAGCCAATTTTTCTTAACAAGATTTAAGTTCTGAAAACTATTTCATAGCTATTTGCAGCTCATGGAAAATAATTACAAAAACTGGAGAAATGGGATAAGGAAACAGTCCCCTTCTCTGAATACAGAGATTATTTTTAAACCAACTTTGCTTAATCATTATTTTTGAAATTCCTATATAAAGCTGTTTCCCCAAAATTTAATTTCTCTAGGCCTAGGACATCTTTGTTCACTTTTGTGTCCATAGCATCCATTACAGTATCTGGCTTATGTTAAGCCTGTGGTAGGTATTTACTGCTATTTACCGAATATTTCTGATTCTCCTCCCTCCAGAACATGATAAGATTATGCTTTTCTGCCCACTTGAAGTTAAGTATGGCCATTTGACTTGCTTCAAGTTGCCTTTTATTTACTGAGCAATAAAATGTGAGTAGAAATAATATCACCTCCAGAACAAATCCCATAATAGGTGGTGCATGATTCACCGGTTTCTTTCCCTCCACCATGGTGACCAGTAACATTCCAGGTGAGGAAACTCCATCGGCCTACATGCCACCAGAAGCCAGCCCTCCATAGATGTGCAACACAAATAACGTGACATAAGCTGGAAGCACAAGCTGAAATCAAGATTGCCGGGAGAAATGTCAATAACCTCAGATATGCAGATGACAACACCCTATGGCCGAAAGAGAAGGGGAACTAACGAGCCTCTTGATGAAGGTGAAAAAGGAGAGTGGAAAAGCTGGCTTAAAACTCAACATCAG
This sequence comes from Cephalophus harveyi, assembly GCA_006410635.1. Taxonomy (NCBI): domain Eukaryota; kingdom Metazoa; phylum Chordata; class Mammalia; order Artiodactyla; family Bovidae; genus Cephalophus; species Cephalophus harveyi. Next base: position 914,529 of record SJYT01032750.1, read on the forward strand.
AAAACTAAGATCATGGCACCTGGTCCCATCACTTCATGGGAAACAGATGAGGAAACAATGGAAACAGTGACAGACTTTTATTTTCTTGGGCTCCAAAATCACTGTGGATGGTGACTGCAGCCACGAAATTAAAAGACACTTGCTTCTTGGAAGAAGAGCTATGACAAACCTAGACAGTGTATAAAAAGCAAAGACATCACTTTGCTGACTAAGGTCCGTCTAGTCAAAGCCATGGTTTTTCCAGTGGTCATGTATGAATGTGAGAGTTGAACCATAAAGAAGATTGAGTGGTAAAGAATTGATGCTTTTGAACTGTGGTGTTGGAGAAAACTCTTCAGAGTCCCTTGGACTGCAAGGAGATCAAACCAGTCAATCCTAAAGAAAATCAACCCTGAATATTCATTGGAAGGACTGATGCTGAAGCTGAAGCTCCAATAGCTTGGCCACCTGATGCAAAGAGCCAACTCACTGGAAAAGACCCTGATGCTGGGAAAGATAGAAGGCAGGAGGAGAAGGGAATGACAGAGGATGAGATGGTTGGACGACATGATCCACTCATTGGACATGAGTTTGAACAAGCTCCAGGAGTTGGTGAAGGACAGGGAAGCCTGGCGTGCTGCAGTCCACGGGGTCACAAAGAGTCAGGCACAACTGAGCGACTGAAGAACGACAATATAAACAATAACGAAAACTCTGTTGTCTTAAGCAGCTGAGATTTGAGTGTTTTTTATAGCATAACCTGCTGCTGCTAAGTTGCTTCAGTCATGTCCAACTCTGTGCAACCCCGTAGACGGCAGCCCACCGGGCTCCCCCGTCCCTGGGATTCTCCAGGCAAGAACACTGGAGTGGGTTGCCATTTCCTTCTCCAGGAAAGTGCAGGAAAGTGAAAAGTGAAAGTGAAGTCGCTCAGTCATGTCCTACTCTTTGTGACCCCATGGACTGCAGCCCTAGCACAACCTAATAAAAAATATTCCAAATGAAACTTCAATGAAGAAAAGCCAAGAAAGGAAAACCTGAAGTCTATAGGCAGATGACCCCTGCCACTGAACTCACTGTTCTTTTTTCATAATTCCTTCCAGGTTCAAATCCAGGAACACTGTGCTTACCACAGCCTGATTCAAACATTAATATGACCAAGGTGAATATTTGTTTAAATCAGGTTGCCAAAGACCCATGCAGTCAGCATCACCTCTCAAAGATACTAAAATTTGTGGAGAACCATCTGTTTGCATATCTTAAGCCAGAATAACAGGTTTGTTCCTCAGAAACGAGTACCCTTCACTCGGTAGCTAAACACAATAAACTTATATTGAAATAAGCCAGAGTCAGAGCACTAGAAGCAAACAAAAACAAACAAACAAAAGCCAAATGCTGCTTCCTAAAACAGGAATATTTAAAGACCCCAAGGGAAAAATGGGAACAATAAAGCAACTCAAAAAAAAAAAAAAGAAAAACAACATACACATAAGAAAATGTCATGCAGATGGACTGTAATATCAAAAATATGCTATCAAGTTAGGCAGAAAGAATTCAGCACAGCCAGTTAAGCATGTTCCCTGTGCCGAACTCAACTGGGGTACTGGCACCTGCTCTTTATGCTGCTGCTGGTGTCTCAAGCACACTCTTCCTTCCTAAGGAGACAGGTTTCAAACAATGAGTCCCTTTCACATGCAACTGAAAAGTGGAAAAGGTCAAAAAATAAGAAATGGAACCTAATGTTTAAGAGAAGAGGAAAATGCATTCAAGAAACCCACGAAAGTTTTACACTGGTAGAGAGCCACTATCTTCATGAAGCAATTCAACCCCGTGCCTCCCAGCCTCAGCCTTGCCCTTCCTGATGCTCTCTTCTCATTCAAGCTCAGGAAATGGCTTAGGTAAGGGATGTGAATACTATCATCTTTCCTTAACCCTACCTGAAACCACAGTCCAGCTTCTGCTCCTAGTACTTCCTTAAAAATGGAAGCCAGGTCCATGGATTTCTGGAGGTGGAACAAACCTAAAAGAGTTATCTAACCAGCTGATTTGTAACTTGTGGGGAGGTTATGTGACTTGCTTAAGGTCACACATCTAACAGCTAGCAGTCACTTAGTACCTTCAAATACTCACCCTGTTGTCTACCTTTTGATCCTCACCTACTTGCTTTCTCTGCCATTTTTATGTCCACTGATTACCTCTTCTCATTTGAAATCAGTCTCCTCCCTTGGAGGGTTTTTGTTTTTGTTTTGAGACATTTGCCTCCTAAGAGAACTTTTTGTTGTTGTTATTATTTTTAATTGGAATATAGTTGCTTTACAAAGTCCTGTTAAGTTTCTTGCTGTACAGCAAAGTGAATCAGCTATATGTATACAAATATTCACTGGGTTTTTCGGTTTCCCTCCCACTTAGGTCACCACAGAGCACTGAGTAGAGTTTCCTGTGCAATACAGCAGGTTCTCATTAGTTATCTTGACACTAATCTCTCCTGTCATTTTCCCACCTCTTACTGTTGTTCAGTCACTAAGCACGTCTGACTCTTCGAGACCCCATGGACTGCAGCATGCCAGGCTTCTCTGACCTCCACTATCTCCTGGAGTTTGCTCAAATTCATGTCCATTTAGTTAGTGATGCTATCTAACCATCTTATCCTCTGTCGCTCCCTTCTCCTCCTGCCCTCAATCTTTTCCAATGAGTTGGCTCTTCTCATCAGGTGGCCAAAGTACTAAGGCTTCAGCTTTAGCATCAGTCCTTCCAATGAATATTCAGGGGTGATTTCCTTTGATTGATTGGTTTGACCTCCTTGCTGTCCAAGGAACTCTCAAGAGTCTTCTCTAGCACCACAGTTTGAAATCATCAATTCTTCAGCGTTCAGACTTCGTTATGGTCCAACTCTCACATCCATACACGACTACCAGAAAACCCATAGCTTTGACTAGACAGACCTTTGTCGGCAAAGTGTTGCCTCTGCTTTTTAATACCCACCGCTAGTTCTTTTTAATTCCCACCTCTAATTCTTTTAAATTTATTTAACCAACACGTGGCATTTACTAAGTGTCAGGCTCTGCTCTAAGTGCCTTAGGAATATTGAGTTCTTTAATCACTATAACATGAGGTGAAGTCGCTCAGTCGTGTCCGACTCTTTGCGACCCCGTGGACTGTAACCTACTAGGCTTCTCTGTCCATGGGATTCTCCAGGCAAGAATACTGGAGTGGGTTGCCATTTCCTTCTCCAGGGGATCTTCCCAACCCAGGGATCAAACCCAGGTCTCCCGCATAGTAGGCAGACGCTTTAACCTCTGAGCCACCAGGGAAGCCCAACATGGGGTAAGTACTACTATCTCCATTATACAGGTAAGACCCAGAAAGGTTAAGTGACTGCCCACAGTCACTGCGAGGAAGAGGCAAGAGGCAGGGTTCAAAACCAAGTAGCCTGGCCTCAGTTCTGCTCTTCACCACTCCTCCATGCTGTCTCACTCCACGGCTGCATCCCCTTCTCTTCCAAACATGAGAAAGTCAGCACTCTCCCAGCCCCATCAAGAGATCATCTTTGAGAATCTCAACTGCAGGGCAATCCAGCCATTGAGCTACTAGGACCACCCAAGGAAAATCACTTATTCCCCAGCACACACTTGGGAAAAAAATTTTTTTCTAATTGCTGAACACTTGGAGAGGGAAAAACAAAACAGTAAATGACTCTCATTTTTTTTCCAAATACACTCACCATTTGGTGGGCAAACAAGGTGAGGAAACATATCTAAGCCCCAAGGACTAGTCAAAGTGGTATGAGTTCAAGACAAAGCAAAACCTGCACTGAATTCATCAAGAATGATTGACTGAAGCCTAACTGGGGAACTCATTTGTTCTAAAGAAGGAAGGAGCCCTGTTTTGGTAAGATAACCCTAAGTCTGGCTTCTGTTTTATTTTTGTTCTGTATTTTTGTAACTTGGGGGTGGGGGTTGCCTGAGCAGAAGTGCAAAGGTCTTCTGGCAAAAAGTTAACATTCAGAAAAACAAACAAGCAACACTGATGTTTTCAAACAGCCCACAGCTGCCCTGCTTTCAAACATTTTACCTTCCACTTATTTAAGGAAATGAATATACAAAGCCTTCCAGAATTGTGTCTGACCTGGTGGAGGTCACTGTACGGACCCACTGATTTCTTGCATAAGAGGGCAGCAGGGGAGGAGGGAGGAAACGGCCATGTGGCCTGATAAATGCAGCTCTGCCCACTCTATTGACCCTCAGGCAGAAGGAAAACCAAAATCTATCATTTGTGAGCTGTCAAAGGCAGCTTTACTTTGAGGACAAACTTCATGTGGGCCTGGAAACATGACATGGCCTCCCCTTGAGTCCGCAGAAATGAAGAGTGCGTACAGGAAGACCCTCGACAGCTCATGGTAGGAAAAGGAAAGGAGTAGGGATAGCCATGGAAATTCTCCAAAAACTCAAAAGTATCTCAAGACACCAGTTTGAAAATCTCTCTCCACACTACCCAAGAAATGCTCTGATGTAAAATGATTTAGGTCTGGCCACTTTGTCTGACCATCAGGAGGCACCACTGATTATGGAGTCACTGATTCCCCCAGTGAGAACTGAACTCCTCCCTCTGTGCCCAGGAACTGTGCAAGGCGCGGGGGACGGAGACTAACACACCACATCTTCACCTGCAGTGTTTTGCAAGTTAACTGGAATTTTGCAGAAAACATCAAGCAGATGTGTTTTTATGTAACAAGAGTATAAATGAATGCTTTATTTACCTAGTATCTTACCTGTAATGATTATTTTAGATGAAAGGGAGCAAACAGTAATTGCTCAATAACTGTGAAATGTAACTGTGAGGGCTGAAATCCCTAATTGCAACAAGGCTAAAGAAATTTCTTTCCAAAGACCTGTCAAGCTGCACTCAAGAATGGGGTGGCTCTTTTAAGCAATAATGTTCCATGTCAACCCTTAGTCTAAAGGGGACAGTCCCTGTTAAGAAATGACATATCTGTGTGGATTAGACTCTTTATATCCGGGGAACAACCCTTTCCAAAACTCTCCTCAAATGTGAAAAGCAGTAATATGCAGAGAGCTTTCAAAAGACTGAGTTATCTGAATTACTCTAAGCCTACAATATTTCTAAAGTAAAATTTCCAGGATATGGTTATGACTCATAAATTTCACTGAAGTCTCCTATGAAACATCTCTGTAGAATAAATCTTTCAGCATTATAAAGAAGAATATAGAAAAATCCTTCTTATATACATACCATGAAAAAAACTAAGACTCACCTGGAATTTTATAGGAATCTTTTCACTCTCTCAGATTTCATAGTTAGCCTTGGTTTCAGATCTAAAGTATTCACATGCAGGTCAATAAATGTTTCTAAAAACAGCAGCAACTCAGACATTCAGCTCTCAGCTGTCCAGAAACCCCAGTTCCCTAAAACAGCCAGGAAACTAGACATTTCAGTGTCTGCATATCCCAGCAGAATCCCAGAAAAGCCTCTGACATGAACAGTGAGTAATAGTCAGTGTGCTTGTTAGACTGTTTTCAGAGACTGGCAACTGGTTGTCCAAGCCAGTGCCCACAGACACCCAGTCTGCAGAGATAAAGAACTGAGTCTTTATAAGTGGTATGCAAAACAGCAGGTAACAGAAATAGAGATGGGGTGGTAGGAAAGAGATGCCCTGAGAGTACTGAGAAGTGAGGGTGGAAACTGTGCCAATGGGAAGGGAAATTAGGCAAAAACAGATGAGGCTGGAACCATGCACGGCATCCCAACTCTTTACAGACATGAAGCCATTAGAAGGTATTATCTTTCTGTATTAAAACGAGTGAATTACTCTTTACAGTCTGTTTAATGTTCAAAATCGTTTCAAGTGTTCAGAAGAAGAACAGATACGCTCGTCTCAATTTAAGAATCCATTTGTACTAGGCCAAACCAAGGTTGTTAAAAGCAGTGAACAATGTCATCGTATTCTTCAAGCAGGGACCAGCAGAGGGACTGAGAGACTTGGTGGCTGAGAGGAATGTTGGGATCACTGAGAAACAAGAGTTAATCAGCATCCAGACAGACACCCAGAGGGAAGACCAAAGATGAATTTTCCTCTGATTTTCTCTTTGACTGTGGAGCATAAAAGAAGCACAGATTTCCTGCAGGAAAGAGAGGACAAATGATACAGACAGCCACTCTGTCTGACCCAGAGGAACATGATTTTTTTAAAGGTGGACTGGACAACATCTAGCGGCGGCATAAGAAAGAAGCAGTTGCAGCGACCTGCTATGGTCCACAATGCCCTTATCTACAATTCTAAAATCCCAAAAGCTCTGAAAACCAAAAGTATATAAGTTTGTTGAAAACTCTAGTTAGTGATAAAACCTGACCTGAATTTACTTGAAGTCCTGTATTTATTTATCCAATATAAACATTCATATAATCATAATGCCTTTGACTACAGGGTGTTGCAACTGGAGATGTTACAAAATATGTGTTATATGCACTGTACTAACTCCTTGACATCAAAAAATTCTAAAATATGAATGTATTTGGCCCCAAGAATTTCAGATAAGTGTCTGTGGATCTTTACACGGCAAGATTACTTTAGGTTGCAAACAAGAATTTATGAAACAGCTTTTAATTTTCACCTAGGTTCTTTCATTAAACCAACACTTTCAGTGCATTCACTATGTGCCTGAAACTGGGCTAGGTATTGGTGTGCTTATTTCTGAAAGGTCTCAATTTTATTTTTGCCTTGTATGTAAAGCAAGATCAGGAATAAGAATCACTGTAGCTACAGGAATTAACAGAGTAGAGAAGGAGGGCTTTCGAGCTTGCTCAGTGGTAAAGAACCCACCTGCCAATGCAGGACTCGGGAGACGCAGGTTCCATCTCTGGGTCGGATGATCCCATGGAGAAGAGAGTGGCTACCTACTCTGGGAGAATTCCATGGACAGAGGAGACTGGCAGGCTACAGTCCATGGGGTCGCAAAGAGTCGGACGTGTCTTAGGGACTCAGCATGAGCACAAGAAGGGAAGGAAGGAAAGAAGGATGTAAGGAAAGAAGGGAAGGAGGGAGGAGAGCGAGGAAGGAACTCTGTCATATGCATAGGGCTGGATGTGAGTGGAGAAAAATTCATCAAAGCCTTAGCTGATCATATCAAAATGAGAGGGAGAGAGGGAGGGAAAGAGAGAAAGAACAGAGCTATCGGCAGGATCTTATCTAATTTTTCTGAGCCTCAGAACATCACTCACTGGCAAAGAGTAATCCACACACTGGTGCTACCCACTGGAAATTCCACTGTGCTTCTCTAGTTTTCCCCTAGCCACCACCTTCTCTCCACCACATGCCTTCTTTCCCCTAAGTCCCTTGCCTTCACTTCAGCTTAAACTTAACTTCTCAATTCTCAGCCTTCAACTAAGACTTCTCCTAGCCTGGGATGATCACAGCAAGTGAAATAAAGTTGCTCAGTCATGTCCTACTCTTTGTGACCCCATAGACTGTAGCCTACCAGGCTCCTCCATCCGTGGGATTTTCCAGGCAAGAGTACTGGAGTGGGTTACCATTCCCTTCTCCAGGGGATCTTCCCGACCCAGGGATTGAACCCAGGTCTCCCGCATTGCAGGCAGATGCTTTACCATCTGAGCCACTAGGGAAGTCCTCTAGTGGTTCACACACACTACTATATATAAAACAAATATACAAGGACCTACTGAATACCCCAGAGAACTATATTCAATATCTTATAATAACCTATAATGGAAAAAAATCTGAAAAAAATATAACTGAATCACTTTGCTGTATACCTTAAACACTGTAAATTATACTTCAATTTTAAAAACATTTTCATTAAAATATTAGTTGAATGAATAAGAGAAAAGTGAGACAGTGTCCCAGCAAACTTGATTATTGCTCAGCCAAGCACTGTTTTTATTTTATATTTAACAACTGTGTCCATATAAAATATCCTGAGACCTGGTTCAAAGATTCTTATTGATTGTTTAAAGTAATCTTACCATGTACAGGTCTACACAGAGCCTTATTTGAAAGTCTTGGGGCCAGATACATTTTATGTGTCAGAATTCTCCAGATATTAGAGAGTTAACACAGCATATATACCCTATCTTTTATAAATGAATATGCTGACCTGCTCTGAACAAGGGCTTCCCAGGTGGGACCAGCAGTAAAGACTCTGCCCACCAATGCAGGAGACATAAGAGACACCAGTTGGATCCCTGAGTTGGAAAGATCCCCTGAAAGAGGGCATGGCAACCCACTCCAGTATTCTTGCCTGGAGAATCCCATGGACAGAGGAGTCCGGTGGGACATGACTGAAATCACTTAGCATGCACACACACTTTTAACAAACAGTCTCCAATTCTGGTGGCTGATAGCAGAGAAAGGGGGATACCTGGAGGGGTCGTGCTAGACCCACTGTCTCTGCCAAAGAAGAAATCAAACAGTGTGAAACCCGACACTGAAAGCCTACTCCATGAACCAACACAGAACCAATGATGTTGACAGTGCTAGGAATAAAACTGATAATAACCAACACTTCTTGAGCATATACAATGTGCCAGGCCCTGTGGTAAGAGCTTTATGTGTTTCAATTCATTGAAGGCTCAGACAATCCCATATATAGATACCAGTCTTAATCCTATTTTATAGATGAGGAAACTGAGGTCCAGAAAGGTGAAATAATGTGCGTAAGCTTGTTCTGCTAAGATACAGTGGACCCAGAGCATGATATTCGCTAATAGAATTAATGAATCTCCTATCCACTCATTTATACAACATAGGTTAATCAGAAAAAGTAAGTGCAATGAGAAGAATACGAACTTCTACATTCAGAAGGAATTCAGTTTGAATTCAGCCCCACCATGACGTGAATACGTGGCCGTGAGGACAGGACTCAACTCTATGACTCTTTCGCTCCCCAGCATAGAGTGACTGCAACTTATCTCACTGAAGGACAACAGTCATTCCCATCACTTTTTTGTTACTTTCACATATACTTATATGCCAGATGCTATATACGTTTTGTTTCAGTCTCAGGAAAATCCAGTAATGTAGACACTATTACGAATATTATTTTTGACACAAGGAAACTGGAGCTAAGAGAGACTTATTCAAGGCCAGAGAAAGGCAGTCTTTCCTTTCCCTTTCCCAGCTAAGGCTCCGGTCTAAACGAAAAAGAAAACTGCACATGCTTCCTTGCCTGGAGGAAGGAATTCTCTTCTTGAACAGGTACCTGGAAGGGTCTTTTCAATTTAGATGTCTGTGTAACACTTTCCTGGCCTATATTCTTCATGATGATGTCAGCCTTGAAACAGAAACTTATTCTCATCTGAAACCAAGTTAAAATCATCTCCCAATGCTTAAATTCCCTGAATACGATCATGCATTCACATAGTTGATGTTTGCAAAGATTACTGTCTCAGACTCAATTTAAAGTACAAGTGAAATAAGCTGTGAAAGTTAACAACCAGTGTCACAGCTGCAATTGGAAATCCTAGATTCAATCAGCTGTAAAACAAATGTCTGGCTATTACACGTCTGATATAAAAGTTTTAGGAGAAAGAACAAGTGTCACATTCCAAGACGTTTGCTACATCCACAGAGCCATGCCTCAGGCGAACGAAGTGATCCCTTTCAGCCCTGAATGGCTGATGAAAAACCGTGGTTTGGTATGGGTTTTTCTGAAGCAGGGACATGCCTGGGCTTAATATTCTCTCATCTATAACTCCATGCAGACACCAACTATGTGTGCCTGGTGCAAATATGGTAATCACGACAAGTTGGTTTGGGGGCACGCTTGGGACATTCCCCCCTTGGCTAACTCTGCTTCCCCTCTCCTTCAGGGAATTTTCCAGAAGCCCACAATTTACCAATTTCTCTGCCTTTCCCAACAGATCACCGTAATTTCTCACATCTCCTCCCACCTCCACTCCCAAATCAATACCCTCGTGCTCTCCTCGGAGATCTGAGGGATTTATTCTTACCCCAAGACAACAGACTTCTAGTTAATGAAAATCATTTTTCAACTCATTTGCAAAATTCATTTGAACATTTGGGTGTGCGTCCCACCCAAAACTCTCTCCCAGGCTTCATGAAATTCACGTTTCCATTTGTAGATGGCTGTAATCAAAGCCAAAAGGCATTCCCTTAAGCAATAATCCTTGGAAAGAAAAGTAATGACTTCAACCCAGTTCATAAATTTACTGACTCTTCTTGATTTCTTCACATCACTGAACGTTTCTGGCAACATTTCTGAAGGACACCATGAATGCTAGCCTTCAGAGTTGTCTTCCAGGAGGGCATTCACTTCCTGCCTGAGGCAGTCATGGGTGACAGAGGATGCCATTTGAAATCTTCCATCGATCTTCCGGAATCACATGGGAAAAGTCACAAGTGGCCACACCTTTGGCTTTTTAATCCCAAATTGATGACTCATCGACCATTTTCATGTGTTACTTTTGAACCTACTTTCTGTTTCTGAATAAACCTCAAGTGATTTTCTCCATTTTTTTTTTTTTTTACAAAATGTGTCCTCAAATGTTTTATTTTTAAAAATTAATATTAAAATAATATAGTGCTGAGTTTTCAGGCCATTTCCAAGGAGAAAAATTCTGCTATATTTACAGAATGATGGTATCAGTAGAAAAAGTCTGTAGCTTCATTTCAGAAGGGAAACTGTTCATTGTGATATACACATTTCTAGTTCATTTTTAAAATTTGAATTCTTTTATAGTTTTGTCTCAAGGGAAAGTTGATTTTATTTAATCCTGGAAATATCATTTTCAGTGTTAGGCTTTACACACTCATTGTAAAATTACGAAGCAGATATAGAAAGACCAGTGGCATGCTAAAAAAAAAAAATCAACAAAGTTAACATTAGCAGTCATTTCAAAGTAACCACTATGAACCTTAGTTTCCCTGCATGTAAAGTAGCATTAATAGCACAAGTACTAATGTGCTATTTTATCACTATAATCTTAAATACCCTAATATGCTACTTTCTGCATTTACATTTTAAAATCATAACTAATAACTGTTCAGCACAAGACAAAGTAGAAGGATTACTAGACTTAGAATCAAGAGATTCAAGCTGGGTCTCTGCTCTGTAAATGTGCTCACTCGAGCCAGCAATGTGACCTCTGGAGCTTCCGTCTCTCCCAACATAAAGTCTTGGTTCAGACCCAGGCACTACTTAAAGGGGCTTACATATATTAACTCCATCCTCACATCTCTTCTCTGAGATAAGGACTGTGAACCTCACTTTACCATGAGGAACCAACTCACAAAGAAGTTAAATATCAACGAGTAGCTCACAACTCACAGAAGGCAATGGCACCCCACTCCAGTACTCTCGTCTGGAAAATCCCATGGACAGAGGAGCCTGGTGGGCTGCAGTCCATGGGGTCACTAAGAGTTGGGCACGACTGAGAGACTTCACTTTCACTTTTCACTTTCATGCACTGGAGAAGGAAATGGCAACCCACTCCAGTGTTCTTGCCTGGAGAATCCCAGGGACAGGGGAGCCCGGTGGGCTGCCGTCTATGGGGTCGCACAGGGTCAGACACGACTGATGTGACTTAGCAGCAGCAGCAGCTCACAACTAGTGGTTGAAGCCAGGTTCAACCCCAGAAAGGCCAACGTTACAGCATTCATAGCCTTACTGATACTCTGCCACACTTCCGCCGAGGCCATTCCTGGGATGACCCTAACAACCACCAGGGTTGTTGGAAGGCACAAAGGTCAAGGTATAAATGTTATCCAGATGTGAGCATTAGTTATTGTTATTGTATTACTTCATTAAACCTTGAATATAGCTTGTGAAATAAAGTCTACAACAGTTACATACAGTAAAAGTCAAATTGCCCCACGTACAGTAAAACACGCTTTCTGCAGCATTCTTGCAATGAGGAATCTCTGTCCTCTAGTGCTTGGAAGCCACAAGTTAACACCCGCCATCAAATCTTCCCAAGCCAACGCCAGCTCTTGAGGCTCTGCACTGCAGAACTTGGGGATTTCAGCAGAGGACCTGCCAGGAGTTGAGCACACTCACGAGGCTCCTGAGGTCAGTGGGTTGGCCCTGCCTTCAGGGCTTCCTGCAGCTCAGCTCCCTGGGGAGCAGGAATCCAGTGAAGTGAATCTAAGGCATGGCTGACATGGTGAAGCCCTATGTCCAACTCTTCTATCAAACAACTCAGTTGTAGCCAACTCTTGAAATAAAGCTGGTAAATAACAGAAGAAAACTGACCCCTCTAGTGATATCAAGGAGTCTGGCTAGATCCTGACATCATCTCGTTCACTCCTACAATGTAAATCCAAAGCATAACTCCAGTAGACCTTCTGGCCTCTACTGCCAACAGATTTTTATATATTAATAGATGACATGATGACTATTTCAACTAAAGGACATACAAACTTGTGGTGGTAACAATTTTTTAAAAAGCCCTTCTATTATTATAATTTAAGGCTTTTATATGACAAAGCACTATGGCAGGCAAGTTACTTTAGTTAATCCCAACCAACCTAGGAGATAGGTATCACTGTCCCATGCCATTTGCCACCATTTACACTGAGGAAAAATGATATTCCCAGGTCTAGCCATGAGTCCATCCCATAATTTCTCATCATTCAGGTCTCAGCTGAAAGGTCAGCTCCACAGAGAATCATGACGAAAGCACGCAACAGAAAGCAAGAAGGAAAAGAAAAAAAAAAGGATTTGAAATAAGGGCCATAGACTGCTCAAATTGTTGGTTTAATAAAAAGAAATGGAATGAGAAAAAAAAAGAGAGAGCAACAATAAATCTCCCCCTCCACTTCCCAGCCCCCTCTGCCTCACAAGATCTTGTTTAGTTTTATCCACAGTGCTTAATACTATCTGAAATTCTATTAATTGTTTGTCCCCAGCAGAATGTCAGTTTCTGAGAGGAAGGAAACTTGTCTGTCTAGTTCAAAGCTCCAGCACCAACAATAATGTCTGGTATAGTTCCAATGCCAATAACAATGCCTGTCAAAGAAGAGGCACTTAGGTATAACCTGTCTCTTATACACATCTAGATGTGTATAAGAGACAGCATTTCTGAAGGACACCATGAATGCTAGCCTTCAGAGTTGTCTTCCAGGAGGGCATTCACTTCCTGCCTGAGGCAGTCATGGGTGACAGAGGATGCCATTTGAAATCTTCCATCGATCTTCCGGAATCACATGGGAAAAGTCACAAGTGGCCACACCTTTGGCTTTTTAATCCCAAATTGATGACTCATCGACCATTTTCATGTGTTACTTTTGAACCTACTTTCTGTTTCTGAATAAACCTCAAGTGATTTTCTCCATTTTTTTTTTTTTTTACAAAATGTGTCCTCAAATGTTTTATTTTTAAAAATTAATATTAAAATAATATAGTGCTGAGTTTTCAGGCCATTTCCAAGGAGAAAAATTCTGCTATATTTACAGAATGATGGTATCAGTAGAAAAAGTCTGTAGCTTCATTTCAGAAGGGAAACTGTTCATTGTGATATACACATTTCTAGTTCATTTTTAAAATTTGAATTCTTTTATAGTTTTGTCTCAAGGGAAAGTTGATTTTATTTAATCCTGGAAATATCATTTTCAGTGTTAGGCTTTACACACTCATTGTAAAATTACGAAGCAGATATAGAAAGACCAGTGGCATGCTAAAAAAAAAAAATCAACAAAGTTAACATTAGCAGTCATTTCAAAGTAACCACTATGAACCTTAGTTTCCCTGCATGTAAAGTAGCATTAATAGCACAAGTACTAATGTGCTATTTTATCACTATAATCTTAAATACCCTAATATGCTACTTTCTGCATTTACATTTTAAAATCATAACTAATAACTGTTCAGCACAAGACAAAGTAGAAGGATTACTAGACTTAGAATCAAGAGATTCAAGCTGGGTCTCTGCTCTGTAAATGTGCTCACTCGAGCCAGCAATGTGACCTCTGGAGCTTCCGTCTCTCCCAACATAAAGTCTTGGTTCAGACCCAAATGGTTAGTGCAATCCTTTTGAGATGTGACTTAAAATTCCAGGGCCATTCGACCCTTTGGACAACTTCGTTTGCTCATTGCTGACATTCAAAACCTCTTGAGAAGCATATATGTTTGTTCTCTAGTTGGGAATTATTGGTTGATTGCTCTTCGTTACGGTCCCATCCCCAACACACCACACACACACACACACACACACACACACAGTCAGCCCTCTAAAAGCCTGAGTTAACAGAGATTCTCAGTCACAAGCAGTATTCTAAAATTGGAATTTGGCTCCCTGACCACACACACTAGCCCTGGAATTCAGCAAACATCTGGGCCAGTGAGTGTGAGAAAGTTCTGCGGTAACAAAAGTTCCTGAGGAAACAATGAGAGCTGGAATCCCACTGGCAGCAAGGGGCAGGTGCCGGTGAGGCTGGCCAACCAGACGGCAGGGCTGCAGCCTCACTGCCTTGGCGTGGCTCGGGGCAGCCTGGCGACTTGGCTGGCACCTCGGCACTTAGTGAGGGACTCCTCAAGCAGCCCCACAAGGTTTCATTGTCTGCATAAGCACGTGGGTGACCAGGGGATTCCTATGCCAGCTGCTCAAACAGCAGCTTTCCCAGGTTGAGGACCTTCTCATACCTGGTGAATGGAGCAGGCAGATTTAATTAAGTTTTACAACTTCCCTGTCATCTAGCACAGAGTCATTTGGCATATTAAATTTTTGGAAGTTAGAGAGTTTGCTCCCTAATGGAAAAGAAGTGTCTGCTGGCTAGAAGGCTGTACTCTTATTCACAGTCACTGACGTTTCATACTATCTTATTCATTAGCTAAAGCTTCACTCACCCTCACATAGATGGCAAATAAGAATCAAATGCAAGTGAAGTGCTGGGGCCCAGGAGATGAAAAATGATGGGCAGAAAGAGAAAAAGGAAGAAATCTTGGGTACCTTTTGTCTTAAATAAGAAAATAAATGTTTCTTTTGTTGAGAACCATCCTTTACTAGCTTTATTTTATTGACGATAAAATAATACTTGCTCACTGTGTAAAGAAAAAAATTTTGTTTCAAACCTACACAGAGCAAAAGCTTCCTCATAAATCCAGTCCCCAGAGACAACCACTGTTCATTTTGGGTGGATGGCCTATCACAGGTGTTTCTTTTCTGCTTAATAAGTATACGCAACACTCTGCATGCTGCTCTCTGATCTGCTTTTTATCCATGTCCAAGATGTTCTGTATCTCTTTTGATGCTAGTCGATGTAGTTCTGCTTCATCTGTAAATTGAGGATAATGGCATCCAGATTTGACAGCAACATTGTAAGGATTAAATATTTGTTAGATGCTTAGAATAGGACCTGGAACACGGCAAAAATGCCAATCAATATTATCAGTTGCCCAGTATTAAATGTTATAATAAAGTAAATTATTTAGCAAATGCCCCAGTGATAGACATTTCCAATTCTCACTATTATAAATTATATCACAATAGAAAGTACAGCTTAGGTTTCAATATTATGACTTTTCATTATCTTCTATGGCCCAGAATTTTGCAATGTACATAAACTATTCACATTCATTCATTTGAGCTCACATAATCCATTCTGAAGATCAGCCCTGGGATTTCTTTGGAAGGAATGATGCTAAAGCTGAAACTCCAGTACTTTGGCCACCTCATGCGAAGAGTTGACTCATTGGAAAGGACTCTGATGCTGGGAGGGATTGGGGGCAGGAGGAGAAGGGGACGACCGAGGATGAGATGGCTGGATGGCATCACTGACTTGATGGACGTGAGTCTGAGTGAACTCCAGGAGTTGGTGATGGACAGGGAGGCCTGGTGTGCTGCGATTCATGGGGTCGCAAAGAGTAGGACACAACTGAGCGACTTAATGAACTGAACTGAATGATTTGTAGGTGGCAAATCAGGTGTGACACTCATTTGAAAGACAAAGAAATTGTGGGTTTAAAAAAAGTAAGTTGCTCAAGACCACCCAGCCAGGAAGCCTGAAGTTATGCCTTGATTCTGGCCATGCAATCATTTGACAAGTGTTTACTAAGTCGGTATTCAATACCAGGCTCTCTACTGGGCACTGGAAATATAAAGATACATAAAACACCCTCAAAGAACTCTCAGTCTTGTAGGTAGGCAACTCCAATTTTTTAAATAACCATATGGTGTTCCAAGCCTAATAGCAGCATGTACACAAATAGCAATACCAGATGCAGACAAAGAAAGCAATGACTAACTGGAGCAACAGAAGTGGCAAAAAGCTGGTGATAATTCCAAAATTTGTCCTCTAAAGCTGAAGACAGATTCATGGGCAAGAGTGGTTTCAGACTCCTGACTTCCTGTCCTGTTCTTTTTCTACTGCAACATGCTATTTCAAATACTCAAAGAATTTAGATCATTTATGTCTGCAAAAAAAAAAAATCATACACACTTTATTCCACTCAAGTTCTCTTTAAGGCAGGGAGGAGACAAGAGAGGAGATGGAAAACTTAAAGAACATTTCACTTTAATTGGATATGTTTTAAAAGTCACTATCACATCATCAACCAATAATAAACCTTGGAGACACAGTATTGGTATCTCCACACTGCTTTAAAGGGCACTAAAGGACAAAAATAAATATGCATCCCAGGTGGTGCTAGTGGTAAAGAACCCACCTGCCAATGCAGGAGACATAAGAGACTCAGGTTCGATCCCTGGATTGGGAAGATCCCCTGGAGGAGGGCATGACAACCCAGTCCAGTATTCTTGTCTGGAGAATCCCATGGACAGAGGAGCCTGGTGGGCTACAGCCCATAGGGTCACAAAGAGTCATACACAACTGAAGTGATCTAACATGCACACGCAATATCAGTGACAACAAAAGGCACAAATAGCTCTCCACATTGAAGAAGGTACTATAAATCCAAAACTTTTTAAATATAAATTTATTTTAATTGGAGGTTAATTACTTTATAATATTGTATTGGTTTTGCCATGAATCCGCCACAGGTATACACATGTTCCCCATCCTGAACACCCCTCCGTCCTCCCTGCCCATACCATCCCTCTGGGTCGTCCCAGTGCACCAGCCCCAAGCATCCAGGGGCTGGATCGAACCTATCATGCATTGAACCTGGACTGGCGACTCGTTAAGAGTGGTAACTTTATCTCTATCATTACTATTAACTATAGTCACCATTTCTTGAGTACTCACAATATGCTTAGCTAAAGTCCTTACATCTGTTATCTCATTGATGCAACATCTCTATGAAGCAGGTATCATTGTATACATGGGGGAAATGAGGTTGAAAGAGATTAAAGGACTAGTAAGCACCAGGATCAAGACTCAAACTAAGGTTTAATTTCCAATCTCATGCTCCTGATGCTGAAGCTGAGGCCCCAATACTCTGGCCACCTGATGCAAAGAGCTGACTCATTGGAAAAGACCCTGATGCTGGGAAAGATTAAAGGCAGGAGGAGAAGGGGATGACAGAGGATGAGATGGTTGGATGGCATCACCAATTCAATGGACAGGAGTTTGAGCAATCTCTGGGAGATAGTGAAGGACAGGGAAGCCTGGCGTGCTGCAGTCCATGGGATCACAAAGAGTTGTACATGACTTAACAACTTCATAGCAACAACCCATGCTCCTAATCATTGTATCATGCTTCCCATTCTATCAGTAACACTTGCTTTTTTGAATACTTTGAGTGCAATAATGTGCATGATACTTTGAAAGCACTGAATGATTTTATTCTTTTTATACTGAGAAACACCTATGAGATTTACATTGTTTTAAAGCACAAATTTAGGAAACTTTATCATCGTAGCTGGCTGACATCTGCATTGGAAACTGGCACCTTCTATTGCATTTCATTCTCCAAAATTACACAATCAGGACCCACATCAAACAAAGGCTTCCATGATGATGAGCTGACACTGCAACAGGAAGCACAAGTTTACATCAGGCGCCAGGTCTGATGTAGTTTATGTTCAAAACAAAAATGGCAGTCACCCAGTATCTGTCATGTGGAATTATGGGCTCAGCTATGGCTGAGTCAAAGCACATTCACCTAGTGTGTCTAAACATCTGACTCTAATCATTACCGCAGGGATCAAGTCAGGCATTGAGGCCTATAAGTGTATTTCTCCAACTGTGGGAAGTTGAGAGGAAAACAGTTTTTAGGGAGGGGATGTTGGGGTGATTTAAGATCATCAACAGTCAGTAGAATGTGAGTTTTCTCTTTCACTCCATCTCCTTTTCTCATGCTAAAGATCTGGCTGTGTCCAGTGTTGTCCAGCCAAGAAGGTCAGGCAGAAGACAGAGAAGATTCTGTGGGAGTCTGTCAGCCATCATCTTATTCATTATTCTATATCATCCACACACACACCCTCTTCCTGCCTCCTCCATCCTGTTAATATGAATAATAGAGGATTATTCAGCTTTTTATTCACTCCCAGATATTTGGGGGAATCAGTTATAATAAATCTGCAATCTAGTCCTTTCTTCTGTAAACATAAAGAATCAAAGTTTCAACTAAATATATTATCCTCTAATGATATTTCCCATTCTACCAGGCTCCAGGCTTCCAGGGAAGCATGGCCCCACCACCCCTTACTCTCAAGGTCTGCATGGAAACCCTGCACCAGCTACCCGTGGTCTATTAATCCTCAGTCATCAATCTACTCCCCGACAACTTCCTTTTTACAAACCACACCAATCTCCACTAGTCTTTTTTTTTTTCTTTTCTTAACACATCTATCCTCCTCCTACTTGAGGTCAGCTTTCCATTATGTGGAGTTGATCTGGACATTAACCACTCCAGAACAAAAATCATAACCAGGCCAAATAAATATTCACAGCCACAGGATAAATGGGATAAGATGAGAACCTCTCACTGTTCCTCTTGGTGTTTATGTTACATCTTTGCTAGTTTTGTGAAAGTTAAGTTGGAGACAGAATCTTCCTGGCCCCACAAAGTTTCAAACCATGTGGCCAGATAACCTCCAGGAAGATACCTTAAACATACAAAAGCTCTGTTTTACTTATTAAGTCTACACACTGCATATAATGGGGCTTCCCAGGTGGTGCTGGTGGTAAAGAACTCGCCTGCCAATGCAGGAGACATAAGAGATGCCGGTTTGATCCTTGGGTTGAGAAGATCCTCTGGAGGAGGGTATGGCAACCCACTCCAGTATTCTTGCCTGGAGAATCCCCATAGACAGAGAAGCCGGGCGGACTACAGTCCATGGGGTCAAAAAGACTTGGACACGACCGAAGCGCCTAAGCACACATGCACACTGCATATAATAAAGTGGTTCTTTATGAGGTTTTATAAAACAAATAAGACTCAGCAGAAAACAATGTCATAAAAGAAAAATCTAGACAACCTATAGATCAGTATATAAAGGAAGGAGAAGGGAATGTCACATTTGTCAAGCACCAGGTACTGTCATATACATGATTTCAGTTAATCTCAGAATGGGTCGGTAAACTCAATCCCCCCAACACCTTTTGGGTTAGGTATAAATAGGATCTTCCAACTTGAGGTCCCAGGTCTAGTAACTTACAGAGGTTAGAAATCTGATAAGCCCAGAACTGCACCAAACATGTTTTGTTAATATTTTATTTACTTATTTAGCTGCACTGGGTCTTAGTTGTGGCACACAGGCTCTTCACTGCATCAGGTGGAATCTTCACTGTGGCTCATGGACCCTCTAGTTGTGGTGTGTGGGTTCAGTGGTTGCAGCACAGGCTTAGTTGCTTTGCGGCATGTGGGTTCTTAGTTCGCTCACCAGGGATCAAACCTGCATCCCCTGAATTTCAAGATGGATTCTTAATCACTGGACCACCAGGGAAGTTTCAACCTTTTTTTTTTTTAATCCAGACTCAAGTATACCACATTAGTCCCCAAGATGAACACCTTGTCTTTCCATTTTTCTCTCTTGACATAGTAGATCCTTCTCACCATTTCTTTGGCCTGAAGGCAAAGGTCAAATGTAGTTGAAGCCAGAATTATGTGTTTCAATCCTGGCTCTGTCCTCACTCCCCATAGCCTCTCGGTCGTCCGGTTTAACCTTCTAAGGCTCATTTGTCCTCTATGAAGCGCTATTTAAATATGTGACAGTATTATAATATAATGCAAAAAACGTTTTCCTTTTTCCAATGTATGTGTCATTCTCATACACATGCATACATATATAAACTGACCCAATTAGCATATTCTTTTTTTAAATACTGCCCTAAATATTAATATTTTAGAGCTTCCCATTTTACCTCTAGTTCCCTCTATGACTATAAAACCTCAAGTTACTTAGTATCCTTAAGTAACCTCTATAGATACTGGAATTATCTAAAAGTTTTCAGATCTGAAAAGTGAAGGAAAAAATATGAGTTGAGACATGCAACTCAGCACCTAAAACTCCAGCTGTCAGATATCTTCAATACATAACTGTATTTCACTTAATAATTTTATATTCTAATTTTCAACTGGACCCTTTCTTAGACACACTTAAAAATATTTGGCTGCAAGAGGCATGAGAAAAACCAAGCTGCATATGAAATCTTCAATTTGTACCTAATAACTCACTGTTGAATTGCACCAATTCCAATGCTTGATTCTGAGGATGAGAGCTGTGGATTGCAGCTCAAGGAAGAAAACATTTTCTAAAAGAACTTAATTTAAATGAGACATAGTGGGACATAGCTAATAGCTTCTGCTAATAGAGTTGGTCTTTTACAATGTACATTCTCTGCAGTCTTTTTATTTTTATTGTGTTTTGGGTTTTTTTTCTCTAAAGTCAATTTTAAACAGGCATTCTTGACCTGTGTCTAAGCTATCTTTTCTTTCTCTAGGAGATGAGTTCATCGGCAAGTGAGGGACCACAGAAGTGGGTGGTGAAAGCACCAACCAGGCAATGAATCACATTAGGGCCAAACCAGACAGAGAGGAAACCGTGAGGTCTGAAGATCTCTTAAGCCTTCAGGGAAACTCATTGAGAAAATGCAAAACAGTCACACAGTCGTTTTTGGCTGAAAAGCTTTGATAACTTTGGCCATGATGAGTTAGAAAACCATGTAAATAAAAGAATGGGTTATATTATTATATAAAGAAGTATGTGCAAATTCTTATCCTCCATTAATCCCAAGTATAAAACTTAGTAATGTAAGAAAATAGGCTCTGGAGCCAAACTACCTGGGTTGAAATCTCAGCCTGAGTGTGTCCTAAATACATTTTATAATTTCCGGGCACTACACCTCTATGTAATTCCATAATATTCTCTATCTCAGAGGAATGTTCTGAGGTTTAAGTGAATGAATATGTATAAAGTATATAGAAGACTTCCCGGTACACAGGGAAGTCTACATGCTGGTGCTATATTACCATTTCATGTCATCATCATTATCATGTAATATAAAATCTTTCCTGGGTACCAATCCAATTCACAGAATTTTAACTGACACCACAGTTACACACACACACATACACACACACACACACACACATTTCCTCAATGAATATCTAACTTGAGAAAGAAAGATGAGAAACACACATGTCAGACATGTCTGACATGTATTTCCACATGTAGTGATAAACTGAAATAGTCAACAGAAGCAAATTCTGCAGAGGATCATGTAATTTCTAACCCTGGAGTGGCACAGAGCAAAGCAAAATAATCCACATGTTCCTGGTTGTGTGGAACCCTCCATTTCCTCACACCCAACCTTCTTTCACCAAATCTCATAGTTCCTATTTTTAGTCTCACAGCCTCTGGCTCTCCCTGATCCCTAAGGTTAACTAGGTCTTCATGCTGCATAATCACATGGCATTTCTCCACCATGTCCTACATGTCTAGATCTATATCTGGCACCAAGTTGACTCTCAATAAATAATGGATAAATAGATGGATGGATGGACTAGATAATAATGCATATCCTTCTTGTCTCCTAAGACCAAGTGAGATATCTAGGTGAAAATGCACACCGTAAACATGCTTACAAATGTAGGCTATTATATCAGGATTGAGTTTGAGAAGACTGAGAATCTTAACAGTCTAACAGAAAGGGAAAAAATAACCTGATGATGGTGAAGATTTTCTTGGGCTGTATAAACATCTACCAACACAATGCGCAAGACTGCAGAATGGGGTTAGTTCACCTGACCCCAGGGTCAGGACAGGGAGGCAAAAGGACCAGGTAAGTAAGATGGACAGACACGGTGGTACCATTGTCCCAAGCTGATAAGGGCTGGGGTGCAGGGAAGTCAAGCAAAAAGTCAAGCAGGCAGCGTACATCACACATGGAAGTCAAGAGATCACACTGAAGGTGTCTGTGAACTTGGGAGAAGAAAAACTACATCTTTGTTTCTGTAGTTTAATATTTAACATTTCCTTTGATTAATAAACCACAGTAGTATTAGCACTATCTATCAACATGACCAAAGGAAATCAAGGATTTTTTTGTGGTCACATTATAAGTGAAGATATCAAAAATATCTTTAACTATCATCAATATTTTAAAAGTAAGGTAGTTCTTAGAGCCATCACTGAATCTCGTCATTTAGTTTAAACATCAGTTCAGTTCAGTTCAGTCGCTCAGTCGTGTCTGACTCTTTGCAACCCCGTGAACTGCAGCACGCCAGGCCTCCCTGTCCATCACCAACTCCTGGAGTTCACTCAAACTCACGTCCATCGAGTCCGTGATGCCATCCAGCCATCTCATCCTCTGTCATCCCCTTCTCCTCCCACCCCCAATCCCTCCCAGCATCAGAGTCTTTTCCAATGAGTTAACTCGTCGCATGAGGTGGCCAAAGTACTGGAGTTTCAGCTTTAGCATCATTCCCTCCAAAGAAATCCCAGGGCTGATCTTCTTCAGAATGGACTGCTTGGATCTCCTTGCTGTGCAAGGGACTCTCAAGAGTCTTCTCCAACACCACAGTTCAAAAGCATCAATTCTTCAGCGCTCAGCTTTCTTCACAGTCCAACTCTCACATCCCTACATGACCTCTGGAAAAACCATAGCCTTGACTAGACGGACCTTTGTTGGCAAAGTAATGTCTCTGTTTTTCAATATGCTATCTAGGTTGGTCATAACTTTTCTTCCAAGGTTAACTATATCATAAATTTAATATTTTCACAATTTATTCCAACATAACTGGCTTCCTTTGTAGTACCATGTATCTATATTATTTGATACATTTAAAACATTATTCTGAGAGAGGGTCCATAGGTTTGACCAGGCAATCAAGGGGTCTAGAGCACAAATATAGGTTAAAAATCTTTGGTTATAAGAAGGGTCCTAGAGAACACAGAGAAATCAATAGTAAGCTTTAAAAATTCTTCTAATCCAACAAGAAGATAATAATAATTCTCTTCAGTTTTGCAGTAAGTATGGGAAAAAAATCAGAGGAACCAATCACTAATCCAAGGTGAGCTGACTAACATGGCATTAGGCTAAATGAACCAATTATGTAGCAAAAACAAAAGTAGATAATGTAACCCACAAATGTCTGGGCCCCAAATACTTCTCACTGAATCTCAAGAATGAGGAAGGGGGCTGCTGGCCATGACTAACACAGGGAGAAAGTTGTTTGACAGGGAATGCAGCGAGTTCTATTTTTCATCACATTTTATTTACGTGCACCTAAGCAGAGCTATCACAACCAGGTGGAGAGGTAAAGTGCTTTGAAGGCAATAAGGACCACTGAAAAGCAACAGTAATGGCAACAGGAAGAAATCTCTTTCTTGTACCAACAGCACAGGCTCTAATGGAAGAGCAGAAGTGAACTGAGATAACTGCAAGCTTTAATTGAACCAAAAGAAACTGTACTGAGAATGTAAAGACTGAGTTAACCAAGACAGGAGGGCAGAATCAAACATTGTGTAAGAGCTACAGGCATTAGGAATCTTTAGTACAGCCTCCCAGGAAAGCATAAGGTATCAGTTAGACCTTGAATCACGACTTCTCTTGTTTCTGGAAGGCAAAACAGTCAAAATGCATATATCTTCTGAGGCTACTTCGCTAAAATCATTCCTGACTTTTTTCCCCTGTGCTTTCATTCTGAATCTGATGGGGGGTTTTGTTTTTTGGTTTGTTTTCCTGTTTACTCTAAAGGATTTTGGTAGTGTAAGATATAAAGCTCTTCTATGACTCCATTTTCAGGACTTCCTAACACAACACTCAAACTCTTTCTCTTAGCTATTCTAAAGCATATTAAAGAAATACCTTGATTTTCTTTTTCATTCTTAAAGAATTTAAGTAAAAATGGCTGTATTGGAGGAAAGGCTTTAATTAAAAGGACCAGAATTTCCAACTAAAAAAGAAATCAGTCACAGGAATGAAATTCACAGCATAAAGAATAGTAATAATATTATAATAACTTTGTATGGTGACAGATGGTAACTAGACTTGGTACTAATCATTTTGTAATATATAAAAATATTGAATCACTATGCCATACATCTGAAACTAATATTATGTTTTTAATCAATTATACTTCAATTTTTTAAAAAAATTAAAGTAAGTAAAATCCAAGACAAATCCTTGTTGAGTTTCAGGCCAAACAATTGCACACTTTATAATGTTCAGAATAATAAAAGAACACTACCAGAGAAGAGTGAATAAAGTTGGCTATTACTCAGCTCAATCAACTTGTAACAAAAAAACTAATTTAGCATTAGCCCTTTTGCTTGGAATGAGTAAACAGGGCAATTTTCACATTGTTTCAAATTACACTGCAGCTGTAAAATCTGGCAACATTATTAGTGTAAAAGAGCCAAGAATGGACTTCTAAAGGATTAATACAGTCTTACTGTATTGTTACATCATTTATAGAAACCACCCATAAGTTAATTTCAACACAATTTCTGAATAAACTCCATGGCTTACACCTCTCAAATCATTACCCTTCTTCACTTAGGTACAGCTTTTCAATTATAGCAAGGATATCTAAATTTTAAAAGATTAATCAAATCAGTTAATATTTACCCAATATCAAGCTACTACTAGTTATCACTGGATGTATTTTTTGATCCACCTAAACGGTGTTTTGTTCAATGGAAATGTCATAATGGAAATAGTCTATTAGTTACATTAATCCCCTTGACTCTCTAGACCCAAAGGAGCCTCAAGGAATGTTGTTTGCTGAATATTTCCAAATGAACTGACTCAAAATTCAAGTTGCTGACTTCAGGTGCTCATGAGTAATAATGAGTCAAATGTCATCGCTTACAATGTTTTTATTTTTAATTTGGCATGGACAATAAGTCAAGCCCTGGTGTTACTACAGGAATAAGAGTCATATCACAGAATTGCAAGGCAAGTTTACATAACCCAAGCACTGACCAAGGCAGGGCTAGTACATGTCATAAAATACTTTTAATCGAGATACAGATGCCAACAAATTATTCTGGGTCATTGGTTCCTGCAGCTAAAGTGCAAAGCCTTAATTCCAAGACCAAATTGCTGATCATCCTTGGAATTTATCAGAAACATCAGACCAATTCAATTGCTAGAAGATTCCATGGCAATAACTGTTGGGACAAATAATTGTTCTATCTTGGAAGTTTACCTCAGTGAACTCCCAAAAGTTCAAACCATCACAGATGTTTTTAAAAGGCCTAAGCAAAGTGAAGATGTTATTTCAGGCAAAAGCAACACCTGCTGATTCAACAAGTCTTTTTGATTCCATAAAATCACACAGGAAACAACCCTACTTAGTTTTCTCACCCATTCCCTACTTTTACTCAGGGCAAAAACGCTATATAGTTTGCTGCAGTAGGAAAAAAAAAAAAAAAAAAAAATTCAGCCATTTTAAGATGAAAACCAGCTATGAGAATCTGGACGAGTTCTTGACTATTCTGAGTTTCCCATTTCTAAAACGAGATAGTAATAGATGCTGTGCAGCTTGCTGTAAGCGTAAAAACACATACAGCAGTCACATTATGGGCTTCCCTGGTAGTTCAGCTGGTAAAGAATCCACATGCAATGGGGGAGACCTGGGTTCAATCCCTGGGTTGGGAAGACCCCCTGGAGGAGGGCATGGCAACCCCCTCCTGTATTCTTACCTGGAGAACTCCATGGACAGAGGAGCCTGGCGGGCTACAGTCTATGGGGTCGCAAAGAGTCGGACAGGACTGAGCGACTAAGCCCAGTACAGCACAGTCATGTTATATTTGTGTTAAATTAAAGAAATCCAACTACACAGATTCCACACAGGGAGTTCTCATGAGGATATCTTAGGATGAGCCTTTTACTGTACTGAGTGGGATGCTGGCATTAAAACGTATCTCCTTTTCACATAACTGGTCCCTCAATGCAAATCAACTATTAATTCATTCAACAAATATGTACTGATCACTCTTCCAGGTCCTGTATGCGGCAGTGAAGGAAAGCAACAAAATCCTTGGAGTTAACATTCTAAAGCTCAACTGAGGAAGAATTAAGAACATCTAGGTATTTTAAGGATAATTTTCATACATATATTTTCTGAAAATTATATTTTCATACATATATTTTCTGAAAATTATATTTTCATACATATATATTTTAATCTGTGTAAAATAAGACTTGAAAATGAATTTAAAATATCATAGGTACTTAAGGATATCATAGATGCTTAACAAATATTAGCCAAAGTAATTATTTCTTATATGCTATCGCTGGCATTTGGTCAAGGCCAATACATTAAATATTGTGACAAATGACCTTCAGTTCTATGATGCCTTACAGTCTGCTGTTTTCATTGCAGTCTCTTATTTGCATATTCCAGCAATATGAAGAGATATACAGTGTTTCTATTTTACTGTTGAAGATAAGGGCCAAGTGACTTATGTAGTAATGTTAAGTAGTAAATACTAAAACTCTAACCCCCAAAATCGCTCCAAGTATTTTTTTAAAGGGAATGGGGGATAAGAGAAATGGTAACTTTGACTAAAATGAAAGTAATACAGTGACTATCTGTCGTATTTTCACTGCAGAGTCTAACCAACCTGATGTGTGTGGGAGAAGTCCAATTCTAGACCTTGTAGCTCTAAGCACCTAGAGGATGGTTCATCTTAGACCACTGAGCTCCACTGCCCAGTTCCACTGCCCACTATGGGTATATTATGTTATTATCCAATGCCTGAGTTTCCCCATCTGAAAAACAAGAGTAATACTGATGTAGTGTGTTGCTGTGAGGATTAAACGAATTAATATGAATACTTGAAAAGTGCTGAGAACACTGTAGTAATGTAAGTAGCAAATACTAAATCTAAAAAATTAAGCAGCACTTGATAAATCAGAAAGTGAAATTTTATACATGTACAGGCATACATATACACACAAGTGGTTAGCCACCTTCACATGTATTAATCATCCCAATTACTAAACATGTACCAAAGGCCCAAAGACATACTATGGCCAGCTCAAGGTCATAGCCAGTATGTGACAGAGCCTGGACAAGAGCCCAAATCTAACTCCAAACCTTGGCCTTTCCATGAGCATTTCTGTGTTCCGAAGAACATTTCACAGACTGACAGCTTCAAGAAAGTCAGTCTTCTTTCTGTGCTGCAACCCAGCCATCTCTTCTCTGACTTCAGCAGCCCAGAGAGCCTTTTCTTTTCCTTAACTCCTTTAGGCACACTCAGCCTAGCCCCCCTACCCCTGCCCAATTACCTCTGTGTTCACCTCATTCCCTGTATCAATAAACCTACCTGGTACTCATTCCTCATCCATTCAACCTGGTATTTTGAGCACCAATTACAGACGAGGCACTGAGCAAGGTGAAGCATGAAATAAGGCCAGGCCAATAACTTTATATATAAATGGTTTCTGGGTATATTGTTTCCAGGAACTCTTTTTAATAATACTCACAAAACTCAGCCCAGCGAAACGCACTTAGTAGGTCTCTTGAGCAACAAACTGAAACATCCGGAGCGCTTATGGCCTGGACTTTGAGTCATGAGAACCTGGGAACGTAGAGAGTTATAAGGAAAAGAGCTTCAAGTGCTCAGATATTCGAGTCTAGACTTGGGATGTCTGGCTTTGTCTTTTTATTTGCTTGCTTCTCTTACTCTTCCCCCGAGGGTACAGGCAGGCCAGCGACAGCACTGATGCAGCTCACAAGTGGACACTGACCACTGCCTCCGGGGCTCCTGTGAGGGAAGGTGAAGATGAGCGCAAGACTCAGTGTGGAGTCTGGACTCACAAAGGAACAAGGATCTGCACGGAGCCTCTTTATTAGGAAACTGGAGACATCCACTGGCATGAAAGCAGGGCCGGCTCCACTGAAGCAGCTGAAAGCCAGGAGGCGCATGCACTTGAAGTGATGCAGCAGACCCCTTCAAAAGCTTGGAACACTCAGCGATGATAGTCAAGTATGCCTGGAAGTGTGGCGATCACACACAAACCAGCGTTCTCAAACTGCCAAGGATGCCTGTGGCTTGTGAACAAATGTCACCAACTCTTCATTACATTTCCTGCAGGATGGTAACTTTGGGAGAATCTTTTCTTTGAAACTCAAAATAGTATTCTTGTTAGAATCTTTTCTAATGAATATATACCCTGCCTCAGTTCACTTGAATAAAAATTATTATCATACACATCAAAGGAAGGTATGACTATCCAGTATTTTGTTGCAATTTTTAAAATTTAATGAAAAAAAACTTGTCAAGTGTCTTTAGACACTGTAATCCATTGTTGGGCTCTTTTAGAGCAGATCTTCAGAAAGTCCAGAGTCATAAAACAAAATTCTTGACATTTCAATTTTCTTTGCTCAATAATATTCAAACCCTTGGTTCCCACAGAAAGAGGGAAATCAAATCACGTTAGCTCGCATCCCCAGTTACCTTCTCATGCACAGATGCTGAGCCTCCCCACTCAATGTGCAACAGATATTTCCCTATGCTTCTACCTTCCAAGCACAGAGAAGTAAAAGTCAAGCTTCTGATGATATCAGATAGCTGTTTTAAATAATTTACTGAATAAAAATGAAAGCAATCAATTAAAAGAGCTACCATAAAACATACCCAAATTCTGAAAGTAGGCTTTTCATAACTATAAATCAAGTAATATTCTTTGCCCAGAGTCAGAACAGGCCTATAAAGTACCTTTAAAATGTCAGTTAATTATGTTTCTTCAAGGCAGAAATATTGGATTTTATCCCAGAAGAATTTACTTCAACCACGCTCCTGAAAGGAAGATACTAAAGTTTCCAAGAAGGAAGGACAAGTGATTGATGGAGGCTTCATTGCGTCAGAAAGTTCAGTTTATTTTTCAACTTCAAAAACATTAATTGTATATAGGCAGTGTGAAGCAGATTGTTCCCTTTGAAACACATGGAGACAATCTAAACAGGCTAGAATGTTCCATACAGAAAAACTTCAAGGTGGTCTCTCTTGTTCCATCTTCTCTCAGGCTTAGTTTTACAACTGTCTTCTGTATTAAATAATTATGGTTGTGCTTTTAGCATTGCCTGACTTCAAAAGTTCAACCACTACATACAAGGAAAATCAAATCTGTTTAACCAGCTTATATTTAACAGCTGCTGTGTACAAGGTATTGTGTGAGGCTTGAGGGATGGTAGGCTACAAAGATAAGTAACGTACTTTCTGTGCTCACAAGTGCTGAGGAAGACAAAATTAGAGAACCATGTTACAAGTGCAACTGTGCGCTGAAAATGGAGAAGACAAAGCAAAGATGAACCAAGGGTACAGTGATTACTGAAAAGAAATGTTCAGTTGAACTCAAGAACCACACTATTTTTCAATGCTTAAATGATATCCCTCTCCTAGAATAATTTCACTCATTATTCAGATGTTTTTTGAGTCACCTGAATAACATGTAATAGAGTCATTTGATCCTTCAAATAAAACTGCAAGGGAAAAATTAACTCAATGTTATATACATGAAATTTTTAAATATTAAATAAAATTTTAATTAACTAAAGTTTTTAAACTGAAATTGCTTTACAGAAATATTAAGAAAAACACAACAAAAGCACTATGCTTACTCCTTGGTTATCAAATATTTAGCAAGAACACATCTGGATACTCTAGTAAAGAAAATAAGTCAGGCCCATAACCTGGAGGAAGTTAAAAATAATAGATTCAAAATAAACACACACACAAAAGACTGACAAAGCAATAAAAATGTGTTAAAAAAATAAACATCAAAGATCATGCAAGTAAAATAAAAATCAAGAAAATAAATGTCAAAGCTTACATTAACTACTCGATATATGATAGTTCAATAAATATTTATTGAAGGAATAAAGGAATGAAGAAAAGAATGAATAGACAAACATGCCCTGGGATCACTTATCTGGCCAATGCTTCCTTAGGCCATATTTGGTTTACTGAATTCTGTTCATAGATTTTTAAAAAGAAAACATTCTCAGCGAGACGGCACCGGACTCAAGCAGTTAGCCCTGCACCCAGCTTAACCTTTACTGATACTGCTCTTTGCCTAGGAAAGGCATGGAATAGCATTAGCTGCCATTGGTTTCTGGCTTTCCTGTTCAGACACAGGGTCAGATGGCTCTTATCTGTCCCCTCTATAGTCGGGCACCCTGTAGAACTTACTCTGGCCAGTGAAGCACCTTCCAGCAAAAAGTTACTTTCCCTTCCTATTCCAAGAGTGACTGTGGTACTAGATATTATGAAGGACGCCTCTGTTAGTCTGGGAACTAACCCATACTGGATACATCGCATGAATGGAAAAAAAAAACACCTGCCATTGTGCCAAATGCTGAGATCTTGGGTTGTTTGTTATTGATGCATAATCTAGCCACCCAAGCACAGAGTATTAAGCATATAAAAACCACCACATTTCCCCTGGACCTCTATCCCGTATCAAACACTCCTCAGTTGCCCCAGTACAGTAAATCTCAAATATTTGTAATCAATTTGTTTTTATAATTTTCTTTTAAAGCAAAGTATCTGGACAGAAAAAAAAAAAGAGAAGGAGAGAAGGGTGGGAAGGAAGGAAAGGAAATAATGTCTCCACCATTCTATTTTTTCATCCAACAGAATTCATCTCAATTCCAAATTTTCTTCTCAGTACTTGACAAGGGCATGGAATTAATGAGATTAACAAAGCTTGCCATGGGAATTTAATGTACAAGTAGGTCAACTGAAATATTTCAAGTTGAAAAATATACAGGATCAATGAAAGAGCTAGGTGAGAATTAGTGGGTTACTAATGGAGAAGAGGGTTCCCAGGTGGCTGAGTGGTAAAGAATCTGCCTGCAATGCAGGAGACACAGGAGATGTGGGTTTGATCCCTCATCCAGAAAGATCCCTTGGAGAAGGAAATGGCAACCCACTCCAGTATTCCTGCCTAGAAAATCCCATGAACAGAGGAGCTTGGTGGACTACAGTCCATGGGGTCAGACAGGACTGAGCAACTGAACACACAGTGGAGAAGAACAAAGCAAAAGAACTCTGGTGGGTTCCTTAAAATAGAAAGAGCAACACAGTTTCTCACAGCTTAAATTTCATGTTATAAATCAAGAAATTCCATTTCCCACCCTCACCCCAGGAGAAAGCTGAGTAATAAAATGTCTAATAGACAATTGGGACATTTTTATAGCATTCAGTCTCCTTTCCTAGATTTGATTCACTAGGCTTATTAATTTTTTGGACATGGAAATTATGAAGGCCATGATAACTACATAGAATTGTCAACATAAAATATTTCATCCTCATTGAATTCCTACTAATTTCACTTTCAGCATTTGGATAGGTCTTTTTTTTTTTTTTTTTTTAACAAAACAAGAAAAGCGGGCTCAAAGAACGCTTATACATATTCAGTTTTGAAATTTCTGTTGCAAATTTCCAGGGGCTAAGTGTGAATTTTGGCTAATTTCTCACATTCTCACGGAAATATGTCCTAGAATTAACATTCTAGGATCCATTTTTATGTACCATTAAGGTTGTTTTATATTAATATCTATTTTAAGATCTATCTAGAAAACACCAAATAATATTTAAACTATATTCTAGAGCCCTTGGCGTTACAGCATAATAATAATTTTAATTACTGTTGGCATGCTACACTTCCTAAATAAACTGCATTAGAGTTCTAGTCTTCCAATTCTACATGTAATGAGATAGTACAAGATAGAAATTTTTCCTGTGTTTCAGTTTTACATTCAGTATGAACTGCAAAGTATATGTAATTCTTCAAGCATTACTAATGACAAGGTCCAATTTTAAATAGATATCTTCCCTGACATTTAATGAATAACAAGCTAGGGAAAAAAATGACAGGATAGAATATGCATTTTATCCTTTTTGCAAAATTTAAATACAAGGGTGGAAATTCTTCGAAGGTGTCATATGACCAATTACAAACGTTAAGACACTCTCCCTGGACTTCAGCTTTCTCTTCTGTGAAGTGACCTCTAAAGACCATTTAAACTATAAAATGCTGTGCTTCAATTGCTACTGTTTAAAAAACAGTACAGTGATTTCATTTGTATATTTTATTTTATTTCCTCAAGTATTCAAACGCAGTCTAGGATAGCCATTAAGGGCACAGACTTGGTATAAATTCTAGTTTTATTATCAATTGAGGCTTTAGGAAAGTTAATCTCTCTAAGCTTCAATTCTCTCCTCAAAAAAAAAAAAAAAAAGAAATGAAAATCACACCCACCTCATATGAGAGTTAAAACTAAAATTAGTTGAATTACATGCAAAATGTCTTGGTTCCCACTAGTATGAGCACATACATTATGTTGTTGTTGTTCAGTCACTAAGGCATATCCAACTCTTTGCAACCCCATGGACTGCAACACACCAGGCTTCCCTGTCCTTCACCATCTCCCAGAGCCTGCTCAACTTCATGTCCACTGAGTCAGTGATACCATCCAACCATCTCATCCTCTGTTGCCCCCTTCTCCTGCTACCCTCAATCTTTCCCAGCATCAGGGTCTTTTCCAATGAGTTGGCTCTTCACATCAGGTGACCAAAGTATTGAGGCTTCAGCTTCAGCATCAGTCCTTCTAATGAATATTCAGGACTGATTTCCTTTCAGATTGACTGGTTTGATCTCCTTGCAGTCCAAGGGACTCTCAAGAGTCTCCTCCAGCACCACAATTTGAAGGCATCAATTCTTTGGTACTAGCCTTCTTTACAGTCCAACTCTCACATCCATACATGACTACTGGAAAAACCATAGCTTTGATGATATGGGCCTTTGTCAGCAAACTGATGTCTCTGCTGTTTAATACACTGTTTAGTTTTGTCATAGCTTTCCTTCTAAGGAGCAAGCACCTTTTAATTTCATGACTGCAGTCACCATACGCAGTGATTTTGGAGCCCAAGAAAATAAAATTTGCCACTGCATACATACATATATGATGTATAATGTATAACGTTATAAACATTGATAAACCATTAGCCAATGTTCTTATTATAATTACCGCTTCTCCTGAAAGATACTTCTATAACCTGCCATATTTCACCAGCTATATGCAAGATTTTGTAATAGGGAATCTTACTTCTCTCAGTCAAGAACTGCCCTCATTTATTTTAATTGAATGCAATCTCAACTCCCTCCATTGCCTCAGTTCCTGGCTTCCTTCAGGCAAATCGTTTTATTTCTTTTCCTCCTCAGTTCCTTCCTCTCCCCGCACCCTCCTCATCCTTTCTAATTTTGCAGGATTTTTTTTCCATCTTTTTTGTCCTACTGGGCAGTCTTATACAAGAAACAAGCAAATAAAAAAAGAAGTCTGTATTGTGTGAAACAGCAGATTTTTCAGAATAAACAATGAGACAAAGGAATGAGGCTGATTTGTACTAAGCCTCACATGAAAATCAACCTCCTTACTTTATAACAACACCTCCTGTTCTGCTTTCCCCTTTAAGCAGGCAAGGAGACAAAGGCAAATTTTGATTTCTCTCTACAAAGCTTAAACATCAGACAGTGGCAGAGCAATGGGCACCCTGTAAATGTTAATTAGCTGAAATCTTTTCATAGAAATCTCCTTTTATGTTTCTAGACACCATAACACAAGGAGGTCCTAGATTTTGCCAAAATAAAAAAAGAACTCTCTTCCTGCTAGACAGCTGGGTTGTTTGCCTGTTGTTGTATTCAGGGGTGAAGGAGGCAAGAGAGATGACTATTTTTAAGTCTTTGTGAATATTCTGCAGCGACGCGAGGCTTAGGATGGGGGCACTTGGGAAAAGAATACTTATTTCACACTTTTTGTCCACGTTTCCCTACACAATTTTGAATGAGAACAGTGTCCTTTGGCATTGATTATCAGAGGCCTGTCAGGTAGCTCAAGGCAGGCTCAACAATGAGAGAAATATGCCCAGAGCTGCCTTGAGCAGAACCTCTGAACTGCTCAGATTTCAGGTCAGATGGAGAAAAGACACTCACTGTTAGCATTTTCCCAGGGTCTTGGCCAAACTTTTCATTTTGTCTGCTCACTTGCCTTTGAGAAGGTTCCACTGCACACTTTTATAACTACTAAGAGAGATATGTGGCTTAGGACAAAATACCAAAAATATTAGGTCAAACAAATAAGGCAGTAAGGTTCCTAATTCATTAAACTCTGCCAGGTGATAAAAAAGTACAGAAATTGATGAGACTTCAGTTCTGGCCTACTTCAGTTCTGACACCTTGTATACTGGTGTCACAATTTGCTACTATCATCTATGCTTGCATCTAGTGAATGAACAGGATATAAAGCAATAACCAAAGATCTTGAACAATTTTTTTGTTTTTGAAGTATCTGGGCATATGCAAGAGAAGTCTCAAAAAACTCAGGCATGTGGGCACAGGTTTGTATCTTAAAATTTACCTTTTTTTCTACTATTGTCAGTTCCGATGTTGTTAAAGAGCAGAGTATGGTCATTCGAATAGATTAATATTGTCTAAAGGGTCGTTCCAGCTCTTTAAACATACAAAATTATCAGTCACTTCACATACACAAAACTCTAGATATTATACAAGGCAATTTAATGTAACAACATTTCTATTTTAATCTTCTAAATTCGTGCAAGGATGGGCTCGATAAAGGACAGAAATGGTATGGACCTAACAGAAGCAGAAGATATTAAGAAGAGGTGGCAAGAATACACGGAAGAACTGTACAAAAAAGATCTTCACGACCCAGATAATCATGATGATGTGATCACTAATCTAGAGCCAGACATCTTGGAATGTGAAGTCAAGTGGGCTGGCTGGATGGCATCACGGACTCGATGGACGTGGGTCTGAGTGAACTCCGGGAGATGGTGATGAACAGGGAGGCCTGGCGTGCTGCGATTCATGGGGTCGCAAAGATTCGCACACGACTGAGTGACTGAACTGAACTGAAATCATTTCATTAACTTGGGAGTCCATGAGGCTAAATATTACTAGAAAACACTAAGTGTAAATCTATATATTCTGAGAAGAGCTGCAGGAAGGGAACTAACAAACCTCTGTCGGTTAGGATCCTTTCAGCTATAATGAAATAAACCAACTTCCTTTGAATAATAAGGTTATGTATTATATATCTCACACCATGAAAAGCCCATAGCAGTGGGCTCCTAAGCAGGATGATTCCACAGCTCAGAAGGTATTGACTTCATCCTCAGGCTGGTAGCAAGATGGCTGCTGTGGTTCCAGGCATTACTTACAGACCCAGCAAGAGCAAAGGAAAAAAGACAATCTTCTCTTCCCGTCCTTTTTAAAAGCCAAAAACCCTTCATAGATGTTCCCCCCAACTTTGGCCACGACTGAGTTACCAGCCCATTTCTTATCCAATCCCTGGTTCAGTTCAGTTCAGTCACTCAGTCGTGTCAGACTCTTTGCGACCCCATCAATCACAGCACGCCAGGCCTCCCTGTCCATCACCATCTCCTAGAGGTCACTCAGACTCACGTCCATCGAGTCAGTGATGCCATCCAGCCATCTCATCCTCTGTCGTCCCCTTCTCCTCCTGCCCCCAATCCCTCCCAGCATCAGAGTCTTTTCCAATGAGTCAACTCTTCGCATGAGGTGGCCAAAGTACTGGAGTTTCAGCTTTAGCATCATTCCTTCCAAAGAAATCCCAGGGCTGATCTCCTTTAGAATGAAACCCATGACTATCTCACTAGGAGGGGCTGGACATAGGGCATCAACCATAGTGACCATGGTGGGTAGCCTGGATGACTGGGAGTCAAACACAATCACCACTATTTTAAAAACATACCTGTCTTCTCAAAGCTTACCTTCTACAAATACCCAGATGCAGGTGAACAGCAAAGCCAGACACATAACCAAAAACACCACATGATGCAATCCTGAAACAATTTATCAACCTTCCTGTAGCTCAGTTGGTAAAGAATCCACCTGCAATGCAGAAGACCCCGGTTCAATTCCTGGGTTGGGAAAATCCCCTGGAGAAGGGATAGGCTACCCATTCGGGTATTTTTGGTCTTCCCTGGTGGCTCAGATGGTAAAGAATCCACCTGTAGTGCAGGAGACCTGGGTTTAATCCCCGGGCGGGGCAGGGGTGGGGGGATCCCCTGGAGGAGGGCAGGGCAATTCACTTCAGTATTCTTGCCTGGAGAATCCCCATGGACAGAGGTGCCTGGCGGGCCACAGTCCATAGGGTGACAAAGAGTCAGACACAACTGAGTGACTAAGCATAGCATTCCTGCAGAGGGTTAAGTACGTTCTGTTGGACGGGGAAGAGCATGAGCTCAGAAAATGTAAATAGGTCAGGAGCAAGTGTTGCTTTCCGCGGCAAATGACACATATAAAGAAGAGTGTTTAAATAGAAAGAGACATCCAGATTTCAATTGTTTGCACTCTGGGTTGTTTTCTGTTATTCTTTTTTTTAAACAACTGGGCATAGTATAGGAACAAGATGAAAGGCTGAGCAGAAGAGCTAAGTCACCTTAGAATACAACTCACACAGAAAAATAAAATGAAAAATCTTTCCTTTGGCCTGTGAGATTCTACAGATCTGGTCCCATGGTCTCTTCGAGGGAACCTCCTATTTCTGTCCCCTCTCCCTCCACTCCACCACTTCCTTCTCGTTCCCACTGACAAAAGGGCTCTCTTCCCCAGTGTTCCTACAGCTTCCCCCCTTGTGCCTTTCAAGTCTCAGGTCAGATGTCATCTTCCCAGGGAGACCACCTCTGACCACCTTATACACAGCATATTCTCTCTCAAATATTTCATTATCCTGCTGTATTTTTCTCCATAGCACTTATCACTACTTGATATGTATATATTTACCTTTTATGTCTTTACTCTCTAGAATATACGCTTCCTGAAGGCAGGGACCCCCCCAGGAGCTAGAAAAGTTCTTAACACATAATAGGTGTTCAAAAAACATCTGCTGAATGAATGAATGGAGTAAGATGAAAGCACAACAGGAAAAAAAATACACTTTTATAAAAGTATAAATTGAAACCTAGCCTCCAAGAAGTATTTTAATAGTGTAGTCTATTTTCTCTTCTTTCTTAAGTTCAAAAATAATTATGTCACCAATGAGTATATTCACTTCTACTAATCTAGCTGATAAAATCCATTTTAAAAGTATAAAGTAGTGTATCAAATTACTCTTTCCCAAGGTAAGCTGCCAGGAATCAAACAAGATTATTTTGCTAAAATTAACATTTGATGCCCAACAATCATACAACATAGGCAAACTGTTTCTCTTCCCCCTCCCCTTATGAGAAATTAGTTGAGCAACAAAGGTACTAGAACTGTAAAGAACAGAGTCCTGGTACTCCCTGTTTTGGCTTCCCTGGTGGCCCAGTGGTAAAGAACCCGCTTGCAGGGAGGAGACGTGGGTTCGATCACTGGGTTGGGAAGATCCCCAGAGAAGGAAATGGCAACCCACTCAGTATTCTTGCCTGAGAAATCCCATGGACAGAGGAGCCTGGTGGGCCACAGCCCATGGTGTCCCGAAAGAGTCAGACATGACTTAGCAACTAAACAACTCCCTGTCTTACTTATGCTGTCAGCAACAAATACTATCCTTAAATGCATACGCGGTTCAGTTTCTCAGACATCCAGTAGTACATCTTGTCCTTTTGTCCAAGGTGGAAGTGAGGCTGTTAACTGAGATTTAATGACTACACAGATTTTAAGGAAAACTCATGCTAGGTCCTTAGTTTCTGATCTGACCTGGATCCAGGCAGTGCCTTGCCCTTAGCACGGCATATAAATGCCACAATGTTCTGCCAGGTCTCCAAGCATGCAGACTCCTGCAGCCACAAAAGATGCTCTCTGAATCATCTGTGCTGCCCTAAATACTTCCCAATTACAGAATCAGGAGAAAGCTATTTAGGTGCTCTGCGACGCATGTGATTTCCCGGGGAACATGAAGGTGACTCACAATAATAAAGAATCTGAATTAAAGGTCACAGAAACCCTTACAATCCCAGATCAAGAAGAGCAGTAATTTCCTCGGCATTTTCACTTCCACTCCCTTCCACTCCCAATCTCAGGAAATCCAAAGGTTTTAAATACCAAGACCAAGAGTGCAGCCGCCCAGCTTTCCCAGCTTGCAGAGAAGTATGATAGAGATTTTCAGATTAGGTTTAGTCCACAATAGGTCTTTATTCTGTACCTCCTATATGAAATTTAAGAATTTAACAGATTCTGAGCAAGTGAATATTTCATTCTTGTTTCATAGCATAATAAACAAAAAAAGTCCTTTTCCTTGGGAGGGCTTAAATGTAACCCAAGAATCCAACTTCTGATTCTATCAGTCTGCCATTACCAGGGTCCTATTGAAAGTGTTCATTCCTTAATGCACTCAGCAATCCTTTCCTGGCAGTGCAGATGTGCTCAATCACAAACTGTCAATAATACATAAAATAGGACAATTTTGGCATAGCACGCTTTGGAAATGGAGGGAAAATTCTTTATGTAGTTACTTTAAAAGTATGTGAACTAAGTTTACATAGACAAAGAATTCAGTCCTCAAAGCAAGGATAAAAATCTGCCCTCAGATATAAAGTTTCTACTTAAACCCATATATTTCAGACCTGGGGACATTTTCTGTTATTCCAAAACCCTTGTTATTTTTCCTAATGACACAGTAAAAATAGTTGCTGAGATAACTCAGCTGAAAGGGTTCCATTTTATACATCTCCTAAAAATGAAAAAGCCTGAGCCAGACAATAAAAATATATTTTAAAGAAAAGGAAAGTTTATTTCTTTTTGTACAAGCATCTTCTGGTCTTTCCAATTTTACAGTTTATATTCATACCTACAAGTCCAGATGACTAAGAAAGAGGGCCATTTTTAGAGGTTGAAGAGGTCAAGATAAAAGTCTTTTTCCTTTTGTTACATGGTTTTAAAGCTCCAAACAAAACTGTGGTTCCATATTCCATAGGAGCAACTCTCATTTTCTTTTACACCCTACAGAGCCTTCAGCTGCTCAGCTTCTCTCATAGGACTATCTAGCTACAAATGAGTGAGTAACTACAACACACATCTGTGTAACGGGCCCAGTCCTTCTCACCAGGTATGTTTAAAGAGGCTGCCTTTTAGGGCCCTATAATAAAGGAATCTTTTATCAAAGCTCATGCCAAAGCCAGGTGCAACAGCCCCACATATTCTACTAATGCACACTTTATTGCCGTGAGAGTGACATTCAGACAGCAGAGCATAATCACCCTAATTTACGTAGCAGCTGCTACATTCTCATCTGCAACCAAAGGGAGTAAACACAGAGCATTCTCCTCCTGCACTTCCCTCTGCAAGCTGGCAGGAGAGTGGGCACTAAATGGGGAAAGTTAGAGAAGAATGGCAGCCATCGAAGAGGAAGCCAGCCTTTTCTGGAAAGTCAGCCTTTTCCAATCACGAATGTACTATGGCATCCCATCCAACTGGCCTTGAACAAATTCAATACAAACCACATGTGCTTGACCAGTCAAAAACAGAGAAAAGCAACATTTTGAACAGCATGGACATGTTACTGGAGAAGTGTATGGCACTGGATGAGATGGGACAAGGCTGCCCCTCCAATCAGGCTGAGTTCCTATATGCTGCTCATAGTACAATAAGACCCCACGTTGAGTGTGATTCCAGGAGTTAAGGATACAGATTTTCTTACAACATAACCCCCCAGTGAAAGCTATCTACTCTGAAACTCAAACAAGCACACAGTATCCTAAGTATGCCAGTAAGGATGTCGCCCCTTGCACATGCTGTTTACTCTGTCTGGGAAGCTTTCCCCCAAAATAGCTATATAGTCCACATGGCTCATTTCCTCACTTTCCTCATATATTTACATTAAAGTCATCTTCTCAGTGCAGTCTTCTTTGATCCTTCAATCTAAATGCTGACCGACCCTCCAACACTTTGCTTCTTCCTTCTCTGCTTTATTTTTCCCAATACCACTTAACACTATTTAGCATACATTTTGTGTTATTTGTTATCTCCTCCTTCTAGAATGTAAGCTTCATCAGAGCAGAAGTTTTTGTTGTTGTTGTTTTAACTGTTTTGTTCACTGC
Organism: Cephalophus harveyi; assembly: GCA_006410635.1. NCBI lineage: Eukaryota > Metazoa > Chordata > Mammalia > Artiodactyla > Bovidae > Cephalophus > Cephalophus harveyi. Next base: position 954,924 of record SJYT01032750.1, read on the forward strand.
CGTGTTACCAACTAGAACCCATAGTAAGTATCTATGAAGAATAAAATCTGAAAAAAAGTGGCTATGGGACACCCCTGGTGATCCAGTGGCTAAAACTCTACACTCCCAATGCAGGGGACCTGGTCAGGGAACCAGATCCCACAGGATGCAGTTAAGAGTTCCCATGCTGCAATTAAAAAAAAGATCCTGCCTGCCCCAACTAAGACCCAGTGCAGACAAACAATAAATATTTTTTTAAAAAAGAGCAGATATACGTGTAACTGATTTACTTTGCTGTATAGTAGAAATTAACATAGCGTTGTAAAGCAACTATACTCCAATAAAAATTAATTTAAAATATCTATTGGTAAAACAGTAATCTGCTCTAACACAGGGAAAAAAACAGACACACTAATCTTCTTTCAAGGTAGCACATGGTTCTCATTCACAACACAGGACATTCTCAAGAGAATTTAGGAAGTACTTTTTAAAAAAAGAACCTTCAAAAAGTAACTTCAGATTTAAGAAGAGTTACAAAGAGTGTTCCCATGTGCCCTTCACCCAGCTTCCCCTAATGTAAACTTATCTAACCACGTGCATTTCTTCAAACTAAGAAATTAACACTGACCCGATGCTGTTAACTACAAAGTTTATTCAGATTTCTCCAGTTTTTCCACTAATGTCCTTATTGGGTTTCGTCTCCTCCAACGACTGACAGCTTCTTTCTCTTCCCTTGATTTTCATGATCCTGACACTTTTGAAAAGTACTTGGTTGGATATTTTGTAGAATGTCCCTCAGTTTGGGTTTGCCCGATGCTTTCTCATGACTAGACTGGGGTATGGCCTATGGAGAAGAATAACAGAGGGATAAAGAGTCCTTCTCATTGCACTGTATCAGAAGGCAGATGAGGCTTATTATTGTTGTTATTATTGACATTAGCCTTGAAGATTTGGGAAAGGTGGTACTGCCGGTTTCCTCCACTGTAAAGATACCACTCTCCCCTTTCCATATTCTATTTGTTAGACTGAGTCACTGTATCAGCCCACACTCAGGAGTACTTTTAACTACACATGATATTTGCTGACTTCAGAACATAATGCTTGCAAACTGCACCTCCACGTACACTCAGTCACTAAGAGAAGATGATGTAAGAGGTGGATAAAATGGGGGTGCCTTGACAAATGTGGGAGCAATACTCAGTCATATCATAGGATTACTTCCGTGGACTCAATCAACACAGACCCCTTCTTTTTTCAGTAGAGTCTGACCACAGTCAGTCAGTTCAGTCACTCAGTCATGTCCAGTTCTTTGAGACACCACAGACTGCAGCATGCCAGGCTTCCCTGTCCATCAGGCACAACTCCTGAGCTTGCTCAAACTCATGTCCATCGAGTCAGCGAAGCCATCCAACCATCTCATCCTCTGAGTTTGACCACACAAATGGAAAAAGTAGAGCATGGACGTATTAAAATATTTTCCCAATATGACAGGATAAAAGAACAAATGAGATGAGTCCCAAATAATCCCCCTTGCTGTATCCTTGGTAACGAGCCAAACAATTTCTTGATTGTTGCAACTGGGTAATACCCTTTGTTTTATTAACTGTGTTTCATCAATAGCATTTATTTAACAATACTGTCAAGAGAAAATAAAATGTGTAAAGACTATTAATTGTTCCAAAATTCTTCCCATATAATAGAACCTTCAATTTAGCTTAGACACTAAGTTACCCAGAATAAAAACTATATCCAAGCCACTCTGGGAGCTAGGTGGAGCCACAGGATTAAAGCCCAGACAATAAAATGTAAGCAGAAGTTCTAAACTCAGCATATAAGGCTAACCACTGCCCCTCATGACCTTAGAGTCCACTGAGGAGGAGGGGAGCCCATCTTACAGGTAATATTTACCTTAATTTTCAGATTGAGATGGTTGGATGGCATTATCAACTCAACGGACACGAGTTTGAGCAAACTCCAGAGATAATGAAGGACAGGGAAGTCTAGCATGCTGCAGTCCATGGGGTCACAAAGAGTCAGACATGACTACGCGACTGAGCAAGATTTAAAAAAAAAAAAAAAACAGGTTCAGAGATGTTATCTGTTGAATTCCTAAACAGTGGAGTGGAGAAGCCAAAAGTGAAGGCAGTCAGGTAAAAACTTCACAATTGCCTAATAAATTACAGGATACAAAATTAGATCTGAATTTTCAGACAAAGGGACATAGAGATGCTAAAAAACGGTGTCATTTATTCAAAACTCAAATCTAACTGGGCACCATGTATTTTTATGTTCTGTATCTTACAACCCTAGTCAGATGGCAAAGCCTAGACACCTTGACGCCATTTGATAATCCATGCATGGTATCATCACACACCATACACGGCAGACCCTCCAACACATCACGGCCGCTGCAGCTCTTGGATGATCCGAGAGGAGCTAAGCAGGACATGAACGCAACCACCAGTCAACAGAAGGAAGAAAACTGCAGTCCTCAGGAATCCAGGGAGGCAGAGAGGCTCAGTTTGAAGAGCATCCCCTCTCTGAAACAAAACAGGTGGAACAAGATTACATGGGGTCACCCAAGCTTTGGAAAGTACGAAAGGGAGAAGCATGGGGCAAAGAGTTGGCAGAACGGTCATAGAGAGAGGACACCCAGGATTTAGGGGAAAGAAGAATGTTGTTTGCTCTGTGGCTAATGCTTCATTTCATCTCTCTACGGTGTTGATGCTTTCATGGTGTCAATTCCCCACAGTGAATGCAAAGGAGCACCAAGTCTAGCTTTAAACACAGGAAGAAAGGCTTCCATGAGGAAGGGAAACCACAGGGAGCTGGGGAAGGGGAGTTCTGACATTTATTTAACACAGACTGGAAGGGAAGGTGAAACCTGCATTATTGACCATGCAGGTCTTTGATTTTTTTTATAACAGTTCCAAATCTAAAGTCACAGAGCAGTGGGTTCCAACCCAGCTGGCCATGACAACCTCCTAGGAAAGTCACTGAAATCAGAGACCCCAAGGCTGTGGGCAGGCCCAGCACAACTTTTATTTTACATTGGAGTATCACTGATTAACAATGTTGCTGGTTTCAGGTATACAGCAAAGTGATTTAGTTATACGTATACATGTATCTACTCTCTTTCAAATTCTTTTCCCATTTAGGTTATTAAAGAGTATTGAGTGGAGTTTCCTGTGCTATACAACAATAGGTCCTTGTTGGTTATCTGTTTTAAATTTAGCAGTTTGTCTATGTTAATCCCAAATTCCCAATCAACTCCCAATCTATCCCCTCGCCCCCTGCCCCTGCAGTTAACCATAAATTCATTCTCTGTGAGTCTGTTTCTGTTTTGTAAATAAGTCCATTTGTATCATTTTTTTAGATTCCACATATAAGTGATATTGATATTTGTCTTTCTCTGTCTGACTTACTTCATTTAGTATGACAAAGATTCTTTTTTTTAAATTTCCCAAGTGATTCTGATGAGCAGACAGGTTGGAAAATTCTGCTGTAGATGTCTTATCAGTTTCCTTTTTCAAGTACTGACAATCAAGTACCGAGCATCAAGGTTTTTTTAAAATAGATTTATGGATGTGTGATTTACACACTATAAAATTCACCCATTGTAAATAACTAATTCAGTAATTTTTAGTAAATCTATAGAGTTGTGCAGCCATCACTACAAACCACTTTTAGAACATTTCCATCACCTCAAAAAGCCTCCAGATGCCTACCTCCAGAGTTCATGTCCGCTCTTACCTCCAGCCCCAGACAATCGCCAATCTGATTTCTGTCTCTATAGATCTGCCTTTTTGGAATATTTCATATAAATGAAGTAATACAATGTATGTCTTTGGCATTTGGTTTCCTTCATTTACATAATGTTCGTGAGGTTCATCCATGTTGTAGGATAGAGCCGTAATTCATTCCTTTGTATTTCTAAGTAGCATCAGTTCAGTTCAGTTCAGTCGCTCAGTCGTGTCCGACTCTTTGCGACCCCATGAATCGCAGCACGCCAGGCCTCCCTGTCCGTCACCAACTCCCGGAGTTTACTCAAACTCATGTCCATCGAGTCAGGAATGCCATCCAACCATCTCATCCTCTGTCATCCCCTTCTCCTCTTGCCCCCAATCCCTCCCAGCATCAGGGTCTTTTCCAATGAGTCAACTCTTATTCCATTATATGCACAGACCACATTTTGTAATACATTCTCCTGTTCATAGACACTTGGGCTGATTCCACCTACTGGCTATTATGAATAATACTGCTATGAACCATCATGCACAAGATTTTATATAAATATTAATACACGTTTTCAATTCTCTTATATAAATACCTAGAAGTAGGATTGCTGCGTCTATGGTAAGTTTTTGAGAAAGTGAATATAAAGTTTTAATTAGCAATTGTTGTGAAACAGTTGCCAAATGCAGATTTCTACGGTAATTACCTACTGTTTCTTTGCTCATCACTCAGGTCCTCGCTGAATACTACTATACCGCCTGCATAAAATTCATATAGATTTTTCATCAAATGAAATGCCTTTATCAAGAAATGTCCCCCACTCTACATATGCAGAGGATACCTGCATCTTTGGCTGTTAAAATAAATAATCTTTTAAGTTAAAGAAATTTCATTGTTATGCACAGTTGGCAAGTGGCCAGTCCTAGTTAGTTAACAACAGGTTTACAAAAATTGTAAAACCTCACATGTTGATTAGAGTAATGATTCAATACTTTTTTATTAGTCTGACTTTTAAAATAAGTTGCTCAATTATAGATATATATTCATTGTAGAGGAAATCTGTTTATATTTTAAAATAGGACTTCTATGATCCCCTTTTAAATAAAAATGTGTTTATGCACCTAGATAATGTTCAGATGGTAGATGTGCATGTGAAAGGATTTATGAACATTTTTCTTTGTACTTATATTTTCTGATTTGCTGTATTTTCTCTGATGTGCTGTATTTCCTTATCTTTATAATAAGAAAATGAAAGAAAGGTTTGCTTAATTTTTAAAAAAATACAACATGCATGAGTATTTACTTAATTATTATCATCAATAAGAATTTGTGTCTAAGAAGTAAAACTGTTTCATTCTTTTTGCGCTTTCTGGTAGCCAATTCATCATCACTCTTCAGAATGAGAAAAGGATAGCCTAGATAATCAAAAAGACTTCTTTGGACCAAAAGCTGCAGCATCCACCACAGCATACAGGTATGAGGCTGCTGCTGCTGCTGCTGCTAAGTCGCTTCAGTCGTGTCCGACTCTGTGCGACCCCATAGACGGCAGCCCACCAGGCTCCCCTGTCCCTGGGATTCTCCAGGCAAGAACACTGCAGTGGGTTGCCATTTCCTTCTCCAGGTATGAGGCTACTTAACTAAAAAACATAATAGCTTTGCTCATAGATTTCTGAATAACCAGAGCTAATAATTGGTGCTTTCTATGTTTCTGACATTTCTTTTATATATTAACTCATTTACTCCTCAAAACAGCTCTATGAGATAGGTGCTATTATCATAATCATTTCATAGATGAGGAAATGGAAATTGGGAGAGATTAGGCAACCTTCCTACGCTGCTAATGGTGTAGCTGAACTCCAACCTGGTCAGTTGGGCTCTATGCCTGAGTGCTTCCTCCCTCCCCTACTGAATACATGTAATGGTGTCCCTGAAAGTCTGATGGTGCTTCTCCAAAACGGGGCACAAAAGTCCTACCTTTTGGAGGTCAGACACTGAGTTCCAGATGACCAGTTTGGTACTACAACTCAATGTCCTGTTGACAACTGGCTTGCCTGCCAGTCCATCCACAAAAATGGTGGTGGATTTGATTCCACTTTTTAGTTCTTACTGATCAGTGCATCAATTCATTGACTATGTATTATAGCTTTTTTGATATTTATCTTCCCCTTCTAAAAACTTAAAATCAAGTCATTCTAGTAACACAATTCCAGTGGTCAAGATGATGTCTAATGGAACCTCAAGGGTCTTCCTCTACCAACTCCTATAGTTCTCCATTCATCCTTGCCCCTTGCAAGTGTCTCTAAAAAGGTTGTACTACAAAGAAAAACTCAACAGGCTATTTGTTGGACCTTTTTATAGCCTTTTTTCATGAGAAAAGGGAAATGAGATCATAAATAACACTGACCCACACAGGGCATCAAATCCATTCTTTTTTGAGTTCACTTCCTGGAAGCCAGCTACACAGTCTACATTGCTCTTTTATACTTCATTATCTAGTTTTAGAATTTTCCTTTCAGAAAAACAAATGAGAGCATTCTACCAAGTTTCCATGGTGATTTTTTTTGCTCTCCTTTCTGGAACACTGTTTATAGGCAGAATAAAATGTGTTACAGCACTCTGACAATTTTGAACACCCATAGATTACTCTTGGGAGTCATCATCCACAAAATTACATTTCCTTAATTTATTGCAACATTTAGGGAACCCATGACAATGATTTCTGCATCACTTGAAATATCAGTAAAAGATCTGAATTATCAATTTAATCCATATAAGGTGCTCTCAATCTAAAGTGGCTTTACATAAGAGAGGGCTTCCTTATTTGCATTAATTTCCTAGCAAAGAAGTCTAGCTGAAACAGTAGAACAGAAACAGATGTTCAATCCATATATGCAGATAAGAATTCTTCACTTGCCTTCTTATCACTAACAGATGAAGGAAGTGTATTCATTAAGGAAACAAAGCCTGCCCAAGTGGAACACAGCCAGATCACAATTCTACATTGGTCCAGAGTACAACTGAATTTTCCCAACTTCAAAGAACGGAGAAGTTAAATACATTTAAAAGTCAAAATTTCAACTTGAAAATACCATAACAGGAATAGTCCTACCTGCTCATCCAAAGAGGATATGTTCTCCCTTGCATCAATTCTAGTTCACTTACACCTAGGAAGATATTTTTTATTGCTTTTATCTTAAATTCCTATATTTCTTATTCTTTTTTTATGTAAGTTCTATTACATTCCCCCAAGCTTATAAAGTTAAGGGAAAACCTAATTTTGGTTATCTGCCAAGTTAACCAATATCCCTGGTTGTATTTAAACTGGATTTTGAAGATAATGTTCTACTCACAGAATGATCAGAAAAAGAGCATCATAATTCAACATGGCCAAAATCCCACCTAGGATCTACCCCTGGCACACCTAAAACACAAAACCCAGCTCAGGCTGTTCTTCTTGCTTTGCTGCAAATCTCAACAAATGCCATTACCATGTGACCAATCAACCAGGCTAAAAATTTTGCATCACCTTAGCCCCTTCCTCCACCATTATCCATTCTTCCACCTATTTAAAATTATAGTGCAGAGGATTCCATGAGAACCAACAAAGCAGAACCTAACGTGAAGGCCCTTTTACTGTCCACACTTTCTTACCTCCCTCTCACTGTTCACCCCCACAGTCTGATTTCTACCCCACCACTCCACTGAACCGGCTCCAGCCAAGATCACCAATGGCCTTCAGCAGCCAAAGCCAGTGGTCAGTTTTCAGTTCATTTTCTGCCTTCTTGGAAGCATTTGACAACGGTGTTCACCCCTTCCTTCTTGAAAACTTGTCTTCCATGAGCACCCAAGACTCCAGCCTCTTAGCTGTCCACCAACATCCCTTACTTTCCTATCTGCTTTTTAGTAGGTTCCTTTTCTACTCATCTCTTAAATACTGCAGCTCTTCCCAGTTCCCTTTTTCCTTCTCACATACTCCCTGGTCGATTTCACCCACTGTCATAGGCTCCAATGACATAGATCATCAGACAGAGATGATCTACTGTTCTTTCATCTTCAGGCTAGTTATTTCTCCTGAACTCCAGATTCTTATAACCAATTAACTAGTGGACAATCCTATGTGGAAGTTTCACTGAGCATCTCAAACTCAAATAAAGCTAAAAGCCTTATCTTCTTTATGAAACCTGTTCCTCCAACATTTCCTATATCAGTGAAACACACTACCTACCTCTCCATGATCATGCTAGAGGCCTGGGAGTCTTCCTTGAACCAAACTCCTCCATCCCTCAACAACCAATCAATCTTAAGTTCTATTGGTTTAATTCCTCAATATCTATTACTCTGTACATGTTTTCTTCAATCCCATTCACATCATTATTACCCACCAAGATCACTTGATACCTGCCTGTTTTTCCCTGATCCAATCATGCCCTTCCTCCAGTCCTTTCTCTCTACTGTAGGCCTAGAATAATCAAGGCTGCCCACATATCAGGGAGCTTTAAATATATATGCATACACATATAAGCCACATACTCTGGTCATAATGATTCAGTGGTTTGGAGTGAGATTCAGGTACTCATGTTATTAAAAGTTCCACTAAGTGGTTCTGATGTACAGCCAGGATTAAAAATCAATCAATGTAATTTTTGCCCAGCACATCTCTGATCATAATTCCTAAGACCCTTCATGGTCAAGCTTTGCTGAGTTTTCTTCTGTTTCTCATATGTGCTGTGTTTCCTCTCAACCTAGGGCTATAAAAACCACAGTTTTCTGGTTTAACTCCTCCCCTACCAAATTCTACCTCTTTGCCATTTCATTCATCCAGGAGGCCTTCACTGGCACCCTTTGTTCCAGATTAAGTTCCCTCACACTCTTCCTTACCGCCCTCATCACAGCACATACTATGATTGCTTGTTCATCTATGTATTGCTCCACTGGACAGACTATAAGCTCCAGGAAAGTATACACCTCTTGAATTCACAGCTGTCTCCCAAGAACCTACCATGGTGCCAAATAAAAAGTAGGTGCTTAATAAAGGAATTATTAAGGACTTCCCTGTAGCTCAAATGGTAAAGAATCTGCCTGCAAAGCAGGAGTCCAGGGTCAATTCCTGGGTCGGGAAGATCCTCTGGAGAAGGGAATGGCAAGTCACTCCAGTATTCTTGCTGGAGAGTCCCATGGACAGGGGAGGCTGGCGGGCTACAGTCTGTGGGGTTGCAAAGAGTTGGACACGACTGAGTAACCCACACACAATAAGGGAGTTAGCAGTTGATAATATTCAAGAAACAGACTTACAACTACTTTGTTTAAAAGATGAAAAATTCAGTGCTAAAATGTTTTCTTCCCCCTACGACGGGAAGAAAACATGATAAGAGATAGAAAAGCTCTACCTTCATGAAATATGGAAGATGTCACTAAAAAGACTTTCTTGCTGAATCCTGAATATTGAGTAGAGGATCCCCAGAGGAAAGGGGACATTTCACATGAAGGAAACCAAATGTGCAAAGGCAGCAATGTACTGGTTCCCAAACTGTATCAAGTATGTCTCTGGCAACCATCCTTTTCAAACCTACAATTATTCCCTAATTCAGGCCTTCTATACCCATCATTGAACTACTGCAAAACCTTCCCTCCCACCTCCAATTCCCTCTACCTATGACTGCCTAAAGTACAGACTAATAATTCCGTTCTCTCTGCTATGAATAAATAATGCTGTTCTTTAGTTGCTAAGTCATGTCTGACTCTATAATCCCATGGACTATAGCCCACCAGGCTCCTCTGTCCATGGGATTTCCCAGGCAAGAATCCTGGAGTGGGTGGCCATTTCTCTATCCAGGGGATCTTCCCAACTCAGGGATCAAACCCGAGTCTCCCATATCTCCTGAATTAGCAGGTGGATTCTTTACCTCTGAGCCACCAGGGAAGCCCCAAAATAAATAATACATACATACATACAACTCAATATGTCAGCAAATTTGGAAAACTCAGCAGTGGCCATAGGACTGGAAAAGGTCAGTTTTCATTCCAATCACAAAGAAGGGCAATGCCAAAGAATGTTCAGACTACCACACAACTGTGCTCATTTCACATGCTAGCAAGTTCATGCTCAAAATCCTCCAAGCTAGGTTTCAACAGCATGTGAATTGACAACTTCCAGCTGTACAAGCTGGATTTAGAAAAGGCAGAGAAAACAGAGATCAAATTGCCAACATCCATTCAATCACAGAAAAAGCAAGAGAATTCCAGAAAAACATCTGCTTCACTGACTATGCTAAATAAAGCCTTTGACTTTGTGGATCACAACAAACTGGAAAATTCTTAGAGAGATAGGAATACCAGACCACTTTACCTGCCTCCTGAGAAATCTGTATGCAGATCAAGAAGAAACAGTTAGAACTGAACATGGAATGACTGACTAGTTCAAAATTGGGAAAGGAGTACATTAAGGCTGTATATTGTCACCCTGTTTATTTAACTTATATACACAGTGCTGCTAAGTCGCTTCAGTCGTGTCCAACTCTGTGCGATCCAATAGATGGCAGCCCACCAGGCTCCACCGTCCCTGGGATTCTCCAGGCAAGAATACTGGAGTGGGTTGCCATTTCCTTCTCCAGTGATATACACAGTATATCATGAAAAATGCTAGCTTGGATGAAGCACAAGCTGGAATCAAGACTGAAGGAGAAATGTCAATAGCCTCAGATATGCAGATGACACCACCCTTATGGCAGAAAGCGAAGAGGAATTAAAGAGCCTCTTAATGAAGATGAAAGAGAACAGTGAAAAAGCTGGCTTAAAACTCAGCATTCAAAAAACTAAGATCATGATATCTGGATGAGTCGGACACGACTGAAGCGACTTAGCAGCAGCAGCAGCAGCAGCAGCATGATATCTGGTCCCATCACTTTATGGCATACAGATGGGGAAACAATGGAAACAGTGAAAGACTTTATTTTCTTGGGCTCCAAAATCACTATGGACAGTGACTGCAGCCAGGAAATTAAAAGACATTTGCTCCTTGGAAGAAAAGCTATGACCAACATAGACAGCATATTAAAAAGCAGAGACATTACTTTCCCGACAAAGGTCTGAGTAGTCTAAGCAATGGTTTTTTCCAGTAGTCACACATGGATGTGAGAGTTGGACCATAAAGAAGGCTGAGCACCAAAGAACTGATGCTTGCGAACTGTGGTGCTGGAGAAGACTATTGAAAGCTCCTTGGACTGCAAAGAAATCAAACCAGCCAATCCTAAAGGAAATCAATGCTGAATACTCATTGAAAGAACTGGTGCTGAAGCTGAAGCTCCAATACTTTGGCCATCTGATGGGAAGAGCCGATTCACTGGAAAAGACCCTGATACTGGGAGAGATAGAAGGCAGGAGAAGAAGGCGACGACAGAGGATGAGATGGTTGGATAGCATGACCGACTCAATGGACATAAGTTCGAGCATGCTCCGGGAGTTGGTGAAGGACAGAGAAGCCTGGCGTACTGCAGTTCATGGGGTCACAAATAGCTAGACATGACTGAGCAGCTGAACAACAACATAAAATTTCTCCCAGCTCTTCCTTGTCCATGAATAATCATGTTCACATTTCACACGAAGGCACCTAAAGTCTCCATGGATACAACCCCGAACCAAGGTTTTCAGTCTTGCATGTACCTCACACTAACTCATTCTTCATGCTTTCCCCACATTGGACTATGTGCTATCATCCAGTTCTACCTTCCCTTTTCACGTGTCCATGTTTTCACTCATTGTATCAGCTACCTAGTTCACAATACTACTACTTCACAACCACAAATCTCAGGGGCAAACAACAATAAGCATTTATTGCTCATGTACCTGGGGTCACCATCTAGGTAGTTCTGCTGATCTTGGATGGACACCCTCATAAGTCTAGGGCACTGGTTCTCAATCAGGGGTAGTTTTCCCTCTTAGGGGGATATCTGGAATGTCTGGAGACTTTTTTGTTTGTCACAACTGGAGGGAGGTGGGTATTACCAGCATCTAGTGGGTAGAGGCCTGGGAGGATGCTAAACATCCTAAAATGGACATCCCCCGACAACAAAGAACTAGCCAGCTCCAAATGGCAACAGCGCCGCTGTTGAGGAACCCTGCTAGAGGTACTGGCTGTTTGCTGACCGAGGATATAGCTGCTTCTGGGACAACTGGGGCAACTTGGCTGTGTCCGTGGTCATTCATCTTGCAGGTCTTCTCAGGCATCTAGTCACAGCGATGGCAGAGGAGCAAGAGCAAGGCAATGGCAGAGGAGAAGAGCCTCAAGGCATTTTACAGAGAAGCTTGGAACTGACACATCAGTACTTCTGCCACGTTTTATTCCCCAAAGCAAGTCAAAGGCCTTCCCCAATCCACAGGGTAGGGAAATAGACTCCACCTCTTTAGTAAAAAGAACTACACTCACTTGGCAAAGGGTGCATATTGGACAGGATGAAGGTGGGTGCAACCAACTATACTCATTCTCTTTCCTCTGAGGGAAATCGGAATTTGGAATTATAAAAGTGTTCTACTCTCTCTGCTCCCTCTTGTTTACATTTGTCTTCGGGTATTTAAAGTATTACAGGCTTCCCTAGTGGCCTGGATGGTAAAGAATCTACCTATACTGCAGGAGACTGAGGTTCATTCCCTGGCTCGGGAAGATTCCCTGGAGAAGGGAATGGCTACCCACTCTAGCATTCTTGCCTGGAGAATTCCATGGACAGAGGAGCCTGGAGGGCTACAGTCCATAGGGGTTGCAAAGAGTCAGACATGACGAGGTGACTTTTACTTTTATTTAAAATATTATACTTTCTGTTACCTATATTCAGGGCACCAGGAGGCACTGAAGCAACTATCTGTGACTGGCATCACTGTAGCAGCGCTGTTCTGACTGGTTGGTGCTATGCTGTTTTAGAAACAGTTAACTTTTCTTACCTTTGTTTCCTCTTATTTGCAGACCTGCATATTTCCTACACTGAGAGGAAGAGTCACTCATTTGAAGCAAGAAGCTATGTCTCATTCTTCCTTGGGCATTCAGTGCCTGGCACATTGTAGGTGCTCAAGATTTTATTAATGAATGCATTCACATAAAGAAGACTATAATATGAGCTTACACTCTGGGACATCTGTGTTTTGATGCAGAAAAGACAAAGATTCTCCTAAAAGAAACTGTTGTCAAATGTGCTCGAGTACCTGGAATTTCATACTCTTCTTTAGAGTCCACCATGAAATACTGATTATTTTATTCCATCACACAAACTAGGAATGATGTTGTTGGCAGAAACTATAACTATATTCCCCAGATGCACATCCCTTCACACACCCCCACAGAAATAATGATTAAAATATGCTTGAAATCTTACATCTGCCAATATTGCCCTGTGCAACCGATTCTTGCTTGTTTTGTCATCTGCGAGGTTCTCCACCCTGGCTGCACACTGGAGTTACTCGGGGGAAACTTTTATGAAATAACAGTGCCCAGGCCCTGATCCAGACCATTTTAAATCAAAAGCTCCCAAGTGATTCCAATGTGCAGCCAGAGCTGAGAACTGCTGAATTCAAGCTCTCTGCTAACAGGGAGGCAGTAATTATTATTGCATGCTGATTTAAAAAAAATATATAATTTGAGAAAACCGAAAATCTCTGGAAGATTTTGTTAGAACAAAAAGCTTCAAATCAAGCAAAATTTTGAGTAACATGGGTTTAGTTATAAATGGTCCATATCATGAATAATCAACTGTAAAAGGTGAGAGTCTTGGCTCAGAGGCTCTTTTATCCCTGTATTGTTTATTGTTGCTAATGCTTACGCTTGTATAGTTTAAAAGACTTGATCCATTTTGGAAAATTATATCTAGAGAGACCATTGGAACAAAAAGCTTCAAATCAAGCAAAATTTTGAGTAACATGGGTTTAGTTATAAATGGTCCATATCATGAGTAATCAACTGTAAAAGGTGAGAGTCTTGGCTCAGAGGCTCTTTTATCCCTGTACTGTTTATTGTTGCTAATGCTTACGCTTGTATAGTTTAAAAGACTTGATCCATTTTGGAAAATTATATCTAGAGAGACCATCTTATACTCACTATTTATCCAAATAGATTGCATTAGGTTAAATGATTATATGTCAGAATACCTCCTACTGAATTCCTTATATATAAATCATGATACATGATCAATTACAGTTAGAACTACATGTCGATTCTATAGCAACTTATAATGGTTAAATATTCTTTGATGCTCCTCCCTTCAAAAAGTGAAGTCTAATTCCCCTCCTTTTGAGTGTGGGTTACATTTAGTGACTCACTCCTAAGGAATACAATTTTGCAGACATGGAAACCTGTGAAGTCTGTGGCCCGGTCACAATATGGCATCATCCTGACTCTCTTAAATCGCTCACTCAGGGAGGATGTGAGTTATCACAAGGACACTCAAGCGGCCCTACAGAGAAGCCTGCCTGGCAAGGAACTAAGACCTCCTGCCAGCAGCCAGCAAAGACCTAAAGCTCCTGCTCACATAAATGGACTGTCTTAGAAGAGAATCTTTGGGGCTCTCCTGGTGGTTCAGTGGTTAAGATTTCACCTTCCAATGCAGGGGGAGCAGGTTCGATCCCGATCCCTGGTCAGGGAACTAAGGTCCCACATGCCCCAGGGTCAAAAAAAAAAAACAACAAAACATAAAAAAAAAAAAAAGCAAAAGAAAAAGACAAAGATAAACTTCCCTTTCCCCCCCAGAAATTGGCAAAACTCCTTCAAAATTCTGGAGTAAAATACCAATATAAGAATAAACATATGTAAAAAGTGTGCTATTCCCCATAAATACTTAAGGCAATGTAGTCCAGTCATAGCTGAAAAGCACTGGTTCCTAACAAGGGCAGGACTTAAGTTTAAAGCGTGATAAATTCAGCTGCCAAACATCTTTGCAAGTGAGACTAAAGACAGAGCCAGAACACACAGGGGCGTGCATCCCACAGAATGGGCCGTGGAGATAAATAAACTGCAACAGGCTGGTTTTAAATAAATTATGGTTGAGACCCACAGAGAAGATGCAGGACATTTCAGTTTGTTCTTGGGGGAAGATCTCAAGCGACTCACACAGCAGCCCAGGTCAGGCCGCAGCATCTTAGTTTGTAACCACCAAGGAGGAATGTCTCCAAGAATAATGCTGACTGAAATGGAAAGTATATAAAGGAGAAATGGGATACGAGGAGGCCACAGTTGTTTGCTGCTTCTCAGCATCATCTACCAGGCTATCCACCTGGCAGTAATGGCCCCTGCAGCATCTCCAGATGAGGAAATCAGAGAGACCTGGAAGCTTTCATTCAGAAAGGACTTTTCAGCCTCTTCTGCACAAAAGGGGCTTTGATGGATGCTCTGAGTGTGGGAGGGAGGTTATGAATGTATTAAGAGACACATCCTTGCCTTCGAGGAATTTATGAGATGAGATATGTACACACGCACACACAATACCCCATACACGTCTTGATTACAAAGCAGAGCCCGTACAAAGACAGCATATTAAAAAGCAGAGACTTTACTGACAAAAGTCTGTGTAGTCAAAGCTGTAATTTTTCCAGTAGTCATGTATGGATGTAAGAGCTGGACCATAAAGAAGGTTAAGCACTGAACAATTGATGCATTCACACTGTGGTCCTGGAGAAGACTTTTGAGAGCTCCTTGGACTGCAAGGAGATCAAACCAGTCAATCCTAAAGGAAATCAATCCTAAATATTCACTGAAAGGACCAGTTCTGAAGCTGAAGCTCCCATCCTTTGGTTACCTGATGTGAAGAGCTGACTCATTGGAAAAGACCCTGATGGTGGAGAAGACTGAGGGCAGGAGGAGAAGGGGATGACAGAGGATGAGATGGTTTGATGGCATCACCAACTCTATGGCCACGAGTTTGAGTAAACCCTGGGGGATAGTGAAGGACAGGGAAGCCTGATGTGATACAGTCCATGGGTGGCAAAGAGTCCAACACGACTAATCAACTGCAGAACAACAAGGCTAGAGTCCCTCCAGAAGCTCTGGAGAAATGTTCTTGGCTCCTCCACCTTCTAGGCGCTGTTGGCATCCTTGGCTTCGGGCTGCATCATTCTAGGTGGCTTCTGTTTTCCTGTGGTCCTCTTCTCTGTGTGCTCCTCTTCTGTTTCTTGTAAGTTTCTCCTCTTGTAAGTTGTTTTTTGTAAGGATGCTTACCGTTGGACTTAGGGTGCACCCACACACTCCCGCATGATTCTATCTTGATATCAGAATTACATCTGCAGAAACCCTTTTTCCAAATAAAGTTGCATTCATGGTTCTGAAAGTTAAGACATGATTATATCTTTTATGAGACCACCATTAACTCTTTACAAAGACCAGGGAGCCTTTTGAGGAATAACTCATCCTATAGGAAGGAAGAATTCTCTTCGCGTGAGGTGGCCAAAGTACTGGAGTTTCAGCTTTAGCATCATTCCTGCAAGGAGATCCAACCAGTCCATTCTGAAGGCTAATTTGTTATGCAGCAATAAATAACTAATGCATCATCACAAAACCTTTAACAGTTTTCTTGACAAGTATCTAGAAGTGTCTTTTCTCCTACCTACGTCTCATCTAAATTCCCTTCCTGTATGTCTCAGGAATCTTGTCTTCTCAGTCAGTCCTTCTCACTGTGATATAATCAATATCTCCCTTCCACCTCTCTCTACGTTTTAATATGTTCAAGTCTCTCCCATCTTCACGTACAGAACAAAACAAATCCTACTATACTCTTGCATGCTGTTCACAGCTGTCTCCTTTCTTCACTGTCAAGCATCACAAAATTACCATCTACACTCCCTCTCCCAGCTTTTATACCTCTCACTAAGGCTTAAATCACTGCAGTCACTTAAAATAATTCACACTATCCTCTTATAACCAAAGAACACTGTTCCTTAAACATTCTTAACTATCTTATAGGCTCCTCCAATAATGCATTAAAACTCGAGCTCATCCTCTTTCTCCTCACATCAGTCTTCTTCCTGTGTTTCCTGTCTACCATCCAGTTGATCAAGCCATAAATTTGGGAGTTGCTCTCAAGTTCTCCATTTCTCTCATCTCCCCCATCTATTCACTCATTAAATCTCATCCATGTTACATCCTTAAAGTCTCTCATATTCACACCCACTTTGCTGCCATGATCACTTATCTATAGTCCTGCAACAAGCCTCTGGCTTCCCTGCTTCAGTACCAATCACCGTGATCATTCCCTTCCTTGCCACCAAAATTATCCTCCCACTTGCTCAAAACTGTCTGATTCTTTTGCAACCCCATGAACTATAGCCTGCCAGGCTCCTCTGTCCAGGAATTCTCGAGGAAAGAATACGAGAGTGGGTTGCCATTCCCTTTCCCACGTGATCTTTCCAACCCAGGGATCAAACCTGGGTCTCCGGCATTGCCGGCAGATTCTTTACCATCTGAGCCACCAGGTGTCTGTTCCTCACTTTTGGTTATTCCTCCTTGCTTACAGACAAAATCTAAACTCTACTTTAAAATACTAATAGCTGTCAACATCTATTAAGCACTTGATTAAATGTCAAGCACTTTTGCAGGTGTTTATGTGTTAACTTTTTAATCCTAACAGTTCACGAGGCAGGCACTGAAAACAGTCTTTACCATTTTGCAGATGATGAACTAAAGCACAGAGATGCTAAGTAAGTTCCCCACCGTCACAGAGCTAGCAAAATGGAATGGCCAAGTTTTTAACTCAGGCTGTGATTCCAGAGTCCAGCCCTTTTAATTCCAACACCAAACCCTTAGGCATGGCACACAGGTCTTCGTGGGTGGGACCCAGTATTTTCTCCCAGCAGTCCTTTCCAAATGCTGTTCTCTGGGGCCCTGCTGCTTCCTGGACATACCCTGCTCCTGCAAACCTCCATGCCTCTGCTCAAGCTGTTCTCGTGATCTAAAAGGCCCTTCTCCAGCCCTTGCTCTCATCTCTCCTCACCCTTACCTTCCCCATCCAGTTGACAACACAGGCTCACTTATCAAGACTCAACCCGGTGCTCATCTTCTCAAAGACACTGATCCTGATCCAGGGAGAAATGTCCTCTTCTTCTTTTGCAGCTACCAGGAACCACAAACACTTCATGACAGACTGGAGTATTGCTTGAAGAATATTCCCTTCCCTCCCCTCTTCTTGTGAGAAGAATGCCTTGCCCTGACCCACTGCCTTGGCCACATCACTCGCTTTGGCAGTGGAATGTGAGTAGATGCGATGCAGGTGGAGACTTTAAATCTGCTGCATGATTTGGCTGCGCCCTGGTGCACCTGTCATTCATTTGCCATGGAGGCATCTCCCGGGTAGTCTCTGGGCCAAGGAGAATGAACAAACACACGTGAAGCAGATCTGAACCCAATCCACAGGCTCGACTCAAGTGCAGTCAACCCAGAGCTTGAAGCAGAACTGCTCCAGTGATGCAGGTGGAGACTTTAAATCTGCTGCATGATTTGGCTGCGCCCTGGTGCACCTGTCATTCATTTGCCATGGAGGCATCTCCCGGGTAGTCTCTGGGCCAAGGAGAACGAACAAACACACGTGAAGCAGATCTGAACCCAATCCACAGGCTCGACTCAAGTGCAGTCAACCCAGAGCTTGAAGCAGAACTGCTCCAGTAGACCCTTGGGTCCATAAGCTGGAAAAAATAAAAACTACCGCTCTCTGCCTCTGTGAGTTTTGGTGAGTGATTGATATGTCACACTGCACTATTGTACCAAGAGTCAACTAATATATACCTAAATTTCATGTGTCTTTTTACATGTCTTGAGGACTGGGAACATTATGAGCTCTTAATAGATTTAACATAAAACTCTTTTAATGTATGTATAATGTATAATTCAGAACTTTTTAGTATTTTCACTAAATATTATAAATAAATGGGCAACCATCACCACCATCTAATTCTAGAATATTTCTATCACTCCCAAAAGATACTCATAGGCATTATTAGTCTATTAGATTTTAAAATAATTATTAACTTAATAAATGATATGTAAGAAAATTCTTAGAACTCTTATTCCAAACTAGCATCATGATATAAATAATTTATACTCACATTCTCCATATATTTTAAATATCAATATTTAATACTCTTATAAACTGCATTACAAAGCAATGCTCATTGGGGGATTTAATTTTCAATCTATAGATCACAGAGAGATGCTCACATAAAAAAACACAAAGCATTCAGGAGAGAAAAAAAATGTCACATAGCTCAAAGCTATCAGTAACTGATGAAAATGTGACATAGAAAATGCTTCTGCACTTAAAAAAAATCATCTTGGTCAAATGCCAAAAATAAAAAACTCAAAATTTCCACTAATGAGGACCAGAGCTTCAAAAATTAGCAAATCCACACTTTAAAATAGAAATGTCAAAATCCAAAAAAATGACAGGATTGAAAGATTATTCTCACTGAATAACTGACACCATATGTAAACACTGTTTTTCAGGAGAGAAAAAAAATGTCACATAGTTCAAAGCCATCAGTAACTGATGAAAATGTGACATAGAAACTGCTTCTGCACTTAAAAAAAAATCATCTTGGTCAAATGCCAAAAATAAAAAACTCAAAATTTCCACTAATAAGGACCAGAGCTTCAAAAATTAGCAAATCCACACTTTAAAATAGAAATGTCAAAATCCAAAAAAATGACAGGATTGAAAGATTATTCTCACTGAATAACTGACACCATATGTAAACACTGTTACTCTTTATAACAAAGAAAATCATGTGTAAAACAAAACCCTACATGACAAGCTCATTTCACTCAATTATCAAAGAGGGAAAGACAGAGGTCTTATTTCAGAGAGGAATTCCATAAAAGAGATGCCTTTGGAAATAAGGTTTATTAAAGACTTGAATGTCCTTAGTCACTCAGTCATGCCCGACTCTTTGCGACCCCGTGGACAATAGCCCACCAGGCTCCTGTTCATGGAATTGTCCAGGCAAGAATACTGGAGTGGGTTGCCATGCCCTCCTCCAGGGGATCTTCCCAACCCAGGAATCAAACCCATGTCTCCCATACTGCAGGCAGATTCTTTACTGTCTGAGCCACCAGGGAAGTGGGATAAATAAAAATCTCATGTTACAGGTGAGATATTCTAAACTCAAAAAATGTATTTTCTACATATAGAAAAAGCATCTTAGACTGTGTTTTGCTTGCTATACGAAAATATTTTACTATTTAAGAAACCTAGAAAACCATCCCTGCTACCACTGCTATTCCTCAAAAAAAAAAAAAAGTGAAAATTTAACCAAGGCGGAGCAAAGTAACCAGTGAGCTTCAAGCATCCTGACTCCACCTACACTGTCCGAGTGGTTTTTATTTTTACCCTCCTCTTTCCCGTACAGGCTCTGCCCAGGATCCAGTTGCGCTGTGCCAATCTGGGTCACTCAGCCAGAGGATCAGTGGGCGACAGCCGCCAGACCCGCTTTTAGAAGCCCACATGCCTGGGGAGTGCGTGCGCAGGCACAGGCAAGCATTCTCCGGCAAGCAGCAACTGTGTGGTTTTGCTATTTCTAGGCTTCAGGCTCCACAGAATACAGCCTCACCTGAGGAATATGAAATGGAGATCAGCTTATGGTGTTGGATGATCTCATTTCTAAAATTTGTTAAAAGCGCCTCTTTTATATAATTCAGTGAAATAGTCAATGTATACTGAATGGAAAGGAGAACTGAAGGACCCAGGTTGGACCATTTTATGTTATTTTTTTTCAGCTTTCTTAAGACATAATCGACAAATAAAATGACAAGATATTTTAGATGTCTGTCATGATGATCTAATACATATACATATTATAAGAGGATTCCATCTAGTTAATTAACACATTCTGTCATCTCATATATTTATACACATATATATGTTTATGTATATTATATATATGGGATTTTTTTCTGGTGAGAACATTAAGTTCTCTCTTAGCAAATCTTAACAACACAGTATTATCAACTACAGTCACCACGTTCAGTTCAGTTCAGTTGCTACTCGTGTCCGACTCTTTGCGGCCCCATGAATCGCAGCACGCCAGGCTTCCCTGTCCATCACCATCTCCCGGAGTTCACTCAAACTCACGTCCATTGAGTCCGTGATGCCATCCAGCCATCTCATCCTCGGTCATCCCCTTCTCCTCCTGCCCCCAATTCCCCCCAGGATCAGAGTCTTTTCCAATGAGTCAACTCTTCGCATGAGGTGGCCAAAGTACTGGAGTTTCAGCTTTAGCATCATTCCTTCCAAAGAAATCCCAGGACTGATCTCCTTTAGAATGGACTGGTTGGATCCCCTTGCAAACCAAGGGACTCTCAAGAGTCTTCTCCAACACCACAGTTCAAAAGCATCAATTCTTCGGCGCTCAGCCTTCTTCATAGTCCAACTCTTACATTCATACATGACCATAGGAAAAACCATAGCCTTGACTAGAGGGACATTTGTTGGTCACCATGTTACACATTAGATATTCATCTTACACCTGAAAGTTTGTGTCCTTTTACCAACCTCTCCATATTTCCCCCACCCTCAAACCCTGACAACCACTTTTTTAATCTCCATTTTTATCAGTTCAACTTTTTTTTTTAAGATGCCACATATAAGTTAGATCATACAATATTTGTCTGTCTCTGTCTGACTTATTTCACTTAGCATAATACCTGCAAGGTTTCTTCACGGTTGTCACAAATGGAGAGATTTTCTTTTTTTATGGCTGATTAGAATTCATTGTGTGTGTGTGTGTGTCTGTGTGTGTATAGATTCATTCATCTCTTGACAGACACTTATTAACAGGTTGTTTCCATATCTTAGCTACTGTAAATAATGCTGTAATGAACATACAGGTGTATATATCTTTTTGAATCGGTGTTCTTATTTTCTTTGGAAAAGTACCCAGAAGTGGAATTGCTAAATCATATGGTAGCTCTATGTTTAATTTTTTGAGGAACCTCCATGCTGTTTTCCATAGTTGCTGCACCAATGTACATGCCCACCCACAGTGCATAAGGGATCCCTTTTCTCTGTGTCCTCACCAACACTTGTTCTTTACCATCTTTTTGAGGATAGCCATCTAACAAGCGTGAGGTGATGTCTCATTGTGGTTTTGACACACTTCCCTAATGGTGAGGGATGCTGAGCACCTTTGCATGTACTTGTTGGCCATCTCTGTCCTTTTTAGGAAAATGGAAAAACGTCTATTCAGTTCCTCTGCCCATTTTTTAATCAGATTATTTGTAGTTTTACTATTGAGTTGAATGAGTTACATTACTTTTTAATCAACACTTCAAAACCAGTGTTTCACTCAATCACATCTTTACACTTCATAGAACCAACTAGGTGCTGAGTTGGGCACCTGACACTCAATGATATCTCTAAAACTGACCCTAATCTAGTCTTCTAAACAATCTGTTAATGCCTTTTTTAACCAATGTAGATTATAATCCCAAGTTCAGCTCCAAGAAGGAGCCACTGTTCTGAGTTTTTTTTTTTAACTATTTCCTTGCTTTTCTCTACAGTTTTGCTCCCATGAATGCACTCCTATATACTACTGAATTTTAATTAAAATGTTGGTAACATTTGTCGGTTACCAAAATGTTGGTAACATTTGTTGGCTTCCCTGTCCTTCACTATCTCCCAGAGCTTGCTCAAACTCACATCTACCTTCTGATCATCTATTTCCCCCAGATTTTCCTTTAGGGAATTCACCATTTCACTGCTGGGTAGCAGCCAGTGGTGAGGATGTAAACACCATCCCTTAGTAGGGATGGGCCAAGGTGGACCCTGATTGGCTTAAGCTAATCAATTTATCTATTCCCCAGGTGATTATGAAAGAGGGACGTGTCTCTCCATTCTCTGTTCAAAGCCAACACAGGCATCCAGCATGAGTCATCATCCACACTCCCACTTGCCCTACCTCTTCACTACTGGCCCCGACCACCGATATCCCCTAAGGTTGCCCTTGGTGAAGAGACTAGTGTAAATAAAACAGGAGGACTGGAATTGCTCTTGCCCAGCCAAGCCTGCAAGGAGAAAAACCTGGACTTTCTGGGATGGAGGAGGGCAGGCATAGATATTTACACAAAGCCTGAGCATAAAGCCATGCAATGTACAGCACAGCGGAAAGGCCGAGAGAATCCTTGTCCTTACTGATACCACAGGGCCACTGAATCGACCTCATCTGAAGTAGGAATCTACCTCCAGGCTGTCAGTTGGTCAATAAACCATCTTTTTTTTTTTCCCTAAAGCCACTTTAGGTTGGATTTCTGTTGGTTGCAACAGAACAGTTATTTTAATTTTACAAACTAAAACACACAAAAGAATGTTTGAATAAAAAAAAAATTACTAAACACACTCATAAAAAGAACACATGAATAAGAAAAAATTTTGACACGTTATACAATTCACAGCTCCCGGTGGAAGTTAAAAGTCAGTGGTTTATCAGGGTCCATCAGGCCACCTAGGAGCCAAGACCACAAAAAAATGCATTAGAATGTAGGGTTGGGGAGATGCCTGAGGCCTCATCTGGATAAAATAACTCTCCCTTCCAGGTGGCAGCAACTATCAGGCAGTATATTGGATGAAGAGATTCACTTGGGGAGTTCCATTAAAATTACTAAAAACATGTTCAAAGCCAACACAGGCTTCCAGCATCGAGTCATCATCCACACTCCCACTTGCCCCACCTCTTCACTACTGCCCCCGACCACCAATATCCCCTAAGGTTGCCCTTGGTGAAGAGACTGGATCACAGCCCATTGCGTGGTGGTTACAAGCCCAGATAAAGCAGTCAGAGTGCCTGGGTTTGAAGATCAGCCCCACTATCTAATGACTGTGTGATCTTCAACAATTTACTTATTTCTCTATAAAATAAGAGGAAAAAGAGTTTGCACCTAGCTTACAGGACGGTTGAGAAGCTAAATGCTTAGAATAAGGCCAGTCAGCAGTAAGTGTAAATTACTGTCATGAACCATGATAATTTGAGGATGTTTACAGAAAATCTGATCCCTGGCCTCCAAGAGAGAGCCAGCAGCCCTGAGGAGCCCACCTTCTGCGCCAGGCTGAGCGGCCCTCCTCAGCCCTGGCTCCCCACACTCCCACCTCTCAGGGCTCTTTCTTTGGAGTCTTCGTCCATCCCCCAGCCTCCACCTGGAACACAGTCTCCTGCGCCTTTTTGTCTGGTCAGTCCCTATTCATCCTTTAGGTCTCAGCTTAGCAGCACTTCCTCACAGAAGCGGCCCGAAGTCCCATTCACTGAAGGAGGCCCAGCCCTCTCTATGTCCACACGACCTCCTATTCCTTTTCTGAACACACACCACACACACACACACACTCAGGGGATCTTCTCAACTCAGGGATCGAACCCACATCTGCATCTCCCACATTGGCAGGTGGATTCTTTACCAGTGAGCCACCTGGGAAGGCACTTGAAGTACTACGAACACACAAACTCACAAAGAAAGATGCCTCAGGGGAAAAAAACTGCACCAGTTCACCCCTTCTCCAAAAACAGGAGGAGCTTCTCTGGGGAATGTTGTCTAAGGTCGTCTGATGGTAGGTAGGAAATGTAAAATCCCTTTAAAAGTTTCCTTATGACCCAAGATTCTAAATTCCAGCATCAGGAATCGTCCAGCTGTTGTTTTACACATCTCTGTCTCTGATCTGAGCATGTGAGTAGAGAAAGTAAGGCTGCACAAAACATTAAAATCCAAGTATTTCCACTATAAAACAAAGTAATTCCTGAAAAAGAATGAATAATGTCCCAAAGTAAGACAAACAACCAAAAATCTCATATATTGCAAAATCACACACTAAAAAATAACAAAGCTGATGGAAAATTTAGAGTTGGGGCAGAAGGCTCAAGTCCCATTCAACTTTGTAACCAGACTAACAAAAACAATAAGAAACTGAGAATTACTAGCACAGACAAAAAGATGTTTTCTATTTCCTGTTATAGAATAAATGTGGGACTTGTACCAGAAAGGCGGATGGGTTCAAGAGGCAGGATGGAAAGGGTGTGAGCAAAGACTGAAGCTACTGCATTATGAAGATAAGATAAAACACAAAAAGGTCTAGGAAAATCAAACTTTTTAATAAATGCAAAGCCAAATGGAGCCCAGAACGAGAACAAGGTGCCACTGCCTCCCTGGTTTACTTAACATTAGTCTTCTTTGCTTTCAATTACTGCTAACAGGTAATGCCAAATACTAAGGTGCTAGGAAAATCTCACATGAACCACTGCAACTTTTATCTTGTAAGTATCACTCCCTATTTCCCAATTGCACATGCAATAATTCACACTACAAAAACGTAAACTATGGCACAGCCGATTGTATTTGCTCAGAACACCAGGGCCCCATGCCGGGTAAGAGGGCTGAGAGTGGAGCTGCACCCAGGAAGTACCAAAAGGCTGGGCCAAGAGAAGTACCACTGCAAGGGGCATTGTTTGAGAGCCCTGGAGCCATATCAGATCAGAGTCCTGACCCATCTGCCTGCCAGCCTTAACATTAATGAAACATACTGGAATAGTCACAGCAGACACCCTTGAACTGAGTCAGTGGGCAATGGCTATCTGTTACCCAAGGACTAAATACAACGACAAATATAGAACACTCAGCACAATGCCTGGCAGAGACACATACTAACCGCACATGCTTTTCTTCCTCCTGTTAATAATAATTTCTGGTCTAGGACCACTGAATATAGACAGGGAGCCAGATCTCAACCAAGGGAAAAGACTGGTAACGAGAAAGGAAGTAAAAATAGATCCACCCATCAGCCATGGTTTATTCTGCTCCTGTAATGGGTTTTCATCACAGTCCTAACCACTCTACTGCCAAAATTTATCTTTTAAAAGCAATGAAAGGGCTCCAGTTTCACAGGATGCGCTTGGGAATCACAGAGGTGGAACTGTTTCCTAGCAACCAACAGTATGATGCACACAGAAGATGCTCACTAAACAGCTGCTAAGGGAATGAGGAAGACAGGGGAGGGCAGGTCATCTGCTTGCTTAGATGGTTGGGATCTAAGCAAGCAGATGGTTGCTTTTACTTCTAAAGCATAGCAGTCACCAGGCCATGCTCAAGCTCTGGAACGAAACTACCTGGGCTCAAATCCCAGCTCTGCCACTTATTAACTATGCGACTTCAGGCAAATCAGTAACATGCCTGTGTTCGTTTTCCTGTCATGTAAAATGGGCATAAAATGGTGCTTACCTGAGAAGCCCCTTATGTGCCAGGCACAGTGCTAGGTTATATGTTATACTGTGCTATATTATATTACATTATATATTATAACCCAAGCACCTAGACAAGCACTGCCCTATGATGTGCTCTACAAGTGCGTTATGTTAACTATTATATTCATTTGGCACTAAACTACCTACTTTATCGCTTTACATTATCACATTCCCTCAACTCTTGCAACATGATGAATCAGGCCTCTACTTGTCACCCACCCCTCCGATTTATGACATCTTGCAAGGTTCCTGAGGAAGCAGGCGGCAACCACATCTGTTGGTTGATAACATTCAGCTCCACAAGCTCCTTTTTTCACTTTCTGTAGAAAAGGCAGAGAGGATGCCATTTCTCAGTGTTTCCATTGGGTCATGACAATGAATGCTCACAGTCATAGTGACTGATTAATGTCAGCTGCTGGTCATTCGTTTTTGTGGGGGGCATGCTCCATTTAAAATACCTACCCAATAGGAACTTACCCAGATGACCACTATCATAAAATCCCTCCGTGCTATTTCTTTACCTAGATCCTACAACAGGGGAGAGAGAGAGGAGGCTGCCTGACTGGTTGAGGTGGGGGTAGAATGCTGGGAAGCAAGCATGTTTATCTGAAGAAAGGAGACGGTCGTTTGCTCTCCAGCCCTGCCGACAGGAATGCCAAGTGCAGTGAGCACAGCCCTGCCCCGGTCCAACCTGAGGGGAAGGGTGGCCTCCTAAATAATTCCTTCAACTGATATCACCTACCTAGGAGCCAAGAGTGGAATCATTTTTCCAAGTGTCCAATCACTGACTGTCTCCAGGCAACTATTGGGTAAACGGCTTTTTTTAATCAGTCTTTAAAAAAAAAAAAAAAACCACTTTGCTTCCCATTAGGGCAGCAACAGAGTCTATTTTCTCTGCCACAGCAGAGTCCAAGTGCCAATCAGGCAATCATAGCTGGGCACAGACTCACTGAGAAATCTCTCGGGCAGTGGGGAATGTGGCTCTGAGGCCCTATCAGGGAGCAGGGCAAATAAACCAAGGAGGAATGGGATGGTCACCAAGACCCACACCATGGCCACAAGAGCTCTGGGGTTTAGCAAGTATGCAGACCCCCAAGCAACAAGACGTTTGTTACAATGAAATACGACAACGTTTCTAACAGAGGTGAATTCTAAATGTCAGGTATGCACAGAGGATTAGTGGGCTTAGAGGAATCAGGGAGTCTGTCTCAGAAGCAGTCATAGTTAAGCCCTGTCTTAAAAGGATTTGTCCCTGGAGAAGTGGAGAAGGGGCATTCCAGGGTACCCCTACCTGAACCACCATTCTCCCCTTTCTCCTGAGGAACAGAACCCAGATTATCACCTGGGAATACCCACCTTCCCCTGCAATCAAGAGAGAGGTCATATTACTGAAATCCCAGGCAATAAAATGGAAGTAGAAGTGTCAGAAAGAATTGTCTGAAAGGCATCTTATACGTGAAGGATACACTCTTCATTTTCCCTTTCTCCACCCTGCTTCCTGGAAAAGTGATATGATGGGGAAAATCTCCAGCAGCCATGTTGGACCATATGGAAGGAGGAGGGGCAGGGTCTGGAGATGATGGGTATAAGTGTTAAAAGAAATCTAAGTCACAGGGTTTACAACTAATGGGGCTCCCAGATGACTTGCAACTTTATTCGTTTATAAAGTACCTTCTTTTAGAGGAAGCTGGGGGACAAGTTCCCAAATCAGAGGACATCTGTGGGTCACCACCCAAAGTCTCACGCAGAATTGCTCTGCTTACTCACTAAAAAGTAGGCAGGTTTCCTGCAGTCCCTTCTCGCCTCAGAGCAGAGTGCAGGTTCTACAGACCCTATTCTGTGGAAGAATTTTAATCCCAGAGTCCAGGTTCAAATGTAAATTCTAAAGCTCTCTCTACCATTTCTTCTAGAAGAGGGTCTTTTGATTTACTGTGCCTTGATCCTAAGCGCTCCAATCGACCATCATGCAAACCTTACTCTGAGTGGCCTGCAAGAATATTTAAGCACTTCTGACTCAGCTCCCTTCTCCACCTGCTCTCCTACACACATGCCTTCAACACACCTGGAGAACTGTAAGAGCATAAAAGCATGTAAGCCCTTATCTCAATATATTAGCATCAATCTAATTCTCCTCTCAGCACCTGTCGATGGTCATAGCTTAAACATTACTTTCACTATGAGCCCTTGCCCGCCTAAAGTTATTTTCTCTTAAGTCCCTCGTTCTTTGTTGTCATAGCAATTATCCCAATTTGCTGTTATGAATTTATTGTTTAAGCTCAATGCCCACGACTTCTACTGCAATGTGTATTTCCTGTGGACAGGAATCATGCTTACTTTGCTCACCATCTAACCTTGGTTCTCAGCACGATGCCTCGTACATGGTTAAAGCTTAGCTAATACTTTTCAGGAAATGAATTTTAAAATCCGCTTAAAACACTTTCACACATTAGTGCTTATCTTCACCACTAATGCTTATTTTTAGTATTCACACTGAAGCGAACTTACCAGTGAAGACTTCCCTGGTGACTCAGTGGTAAAGTATCCACCTGCCAATGCAGGGGACGAGGGTTCAATCCCTGGGTCGGGAAGATTCCCCTGGAGAAGGAAATGACAATCCACTCCAGTATTCTTGCCTGGGAAATCTCATAGAGAGAGGAGCCAGGAGGGCTACAGTCCTTGAGGGGGGCGGGGGTCTCAAAAAGTTTGACACAACTGAGCTTATACGCACCAACTTATAAGTGACAACCAAGTATCCCAAATAATTATGTTCGTATTTTAAACCATCTGACTGAACCTATCCCAGCCTTCATTCAGTTTCCTATTAGAATAAAATAATTGTTTGAATACTATTTTTAAAAATACTTCTTAGGAGAGGAAAAGAGAGCCATCTACTCCACAGTAAATAAATTCAATTCCTCACTTAGTGTCCCACTAGGTAAAAAATAAGGCTGAGGACTTTTTAATAACAGTATTGGGATGTAAAAATAAAAAAGCCACAAGCCTGTCTGCCCTTGACCTTTATTAAAAAGAAAAACAAGTGCAGGTCTATTCTTGCATGGTCCCCTAATGGGCTATTTAGGGATAGATGGGTGGGGTACATCCCTAACTGCTAAGGTTGACCAGGAGACTGAGTTACCTCCAACAATGGCTGTAAATGTCACAGTCAGAATGCAGAGCCATGGAAGCACGGAGATTTCTCAGTCTAACCAATATTTTATCCTTAAGGTCCCAGCATAGATAAAAGGATACAGTTTTGTTGACAGTATAAGTTTAGTGTGAAAAGGCATCAACCAAGATATTCCTTAGGTGCATGTTGTATGACTACTTCCCCTTGGTTTTTCCCCTTATGCCAAACATAATTCTCCAAGATTCTATGGCCACACCATCAGGGTTAGCTAGCTGCATGAGGACATATCTTTGGGAGTGTTGTTTTCAACACTGCAAACATGGAATTTTACCACAGCAGAACTGAACTCCATGACATCATTCTGCCTTGCAGAGAGAGATATAACATATCCCCATGTCCAGGCAGAAGTCTTTCCAATGTTCCATCATTTTTTTTTTAGGGATTTTTTTTTCCTGTATCATCTAGTAACCCTCTAATTGAGGCTATTTTTATATTTCTGAATTACTTAAAAACAAAGTTCTATTATCCCTTCCTCATTTGATTGCCCTGAAGTCATCCTTTTTCCCTCTTATCCTACTCCCACCAAAAGACCCTGATACCTTTCATTTGCTTCAAAAGTAAACACACACACACACACACACACATCCTTAGGAACAGATGGGGGGGAAGTACTATAAATTGTATTGCATGGTTTTCTAAATCACAAAAGAGTGAACTGACCTTCAAAAAAAAAAATCTAGATCCAATGAGAGCAATTTAGTCAAAAATCAACCACTGTTAAGTGATCCAGTCCTCAATCAGGAAAATAAAGGCCAAAATGACCTGGGTTAGACTGGAATGTAGGTGACAAGCCAAGACGCCCAGAAGTCACAGAACTGCTTACTCAGACCCTTCAGTTCCTGAGAACGGTCTGGGACAGCTGCAGGAGAGGCTGCCTTGCTCCTCTCTTGGAAGCTCCTGCCTCTTGGCTGAACTCAACACCACAACTGCTCCCAGGTGAGTGCCTGTCCAGATGGGAGAACTCTCAGGTGAGAGTGAAGGAGCTTGGTAAAGCCTCAGACAGACACACCAACAGTGCTTCAACACATCAGCATGAGGAAGAGAGAGCCCTTTGTGCCAATGTTTGGAGCACAGAACAGATCACGTGGGTATCAGGTCTTTACTCAAACTCTCTGGGAAGGGAAAGTATGGAATAATGCACCTGCTTACTGTTCCATTAGAACATGCTAAAGCACACGTGGCCTATGCATTCATCACCAGATGGAACAGCCATTGGAGGTAAAAACCGTAACAAGACAGTCATGGTCCCTAACATCATGCTGCTGTTCAGTCACTCCATCGTGTCCGACTCTTTGCAACCCCAGGGACTGCAGCACACCAGGCTTCCCCATCCTTCACTATCTCCCAGAGTTTGCACAAACTCATTTCCATTGAGTCAGTGGTGCCATCCAACCATCTCATCCCCTGTCGCCCCTTTCTCTTCTTGCTCTCAATCTTCCCCAGCATCAGGGTCTTTTCCAATAAGTCTATTCTAGAATATCCATCCTCTTAAGAAATCACATGTTAATGAATCAGCAAGCTCTTAAGAAAAATTTTAAATGAACCACTTACCTATTAGCCACTTGCCCTAATAAAAGTTCAATCGAGGTCTGGGGGCTGTAACAACAGGGGACAGAAACCAGCGTCTAGCAGCCGTGCGCTGTAGACAATTCCAACGCCCCTTTCCACCTTAGCAAAGTGAGGAAGAAGGCAGCCAGCACAGGCACGGAGCCTGATTCCTCTTGCCTGAGGGCCTTGGTAGCACCACCGACTTGATTTCCCACCCCTCCTTCACCCAACCTAAGGCCTGTCCCGGCAAGGACAGCCCCTCAGTCCTGGTAGTGGAAAGGTGTGAACAATGAAGATAAACAAACTAGGGAGCTGCAGCTTCTGAAATCCACATCATGACTCAAAAAAAAAATAAAAAAACGACAGGGGTCAGGGGACCTCTGCATAGTCAGAGGAACAGGAAACTCAGTCCTTACAGGAATTTGCACACATGGTCCTAAACGTCGAAAGCAATATAAAGGATATAAGCCTACAATCCCACTCCTGGGCATATACCTAGAGAAAAACATACTTTGAAAAGATACTTGCATCTCCAGTGTTCACAGCAGTACTATTTATAACAGGCAAGACATGGAAACAGCCTAAGTGTCCATCGACAGAGGAGTGGACAAATAATGTGTGTGCGTAGGTATACACATGGTGGACTATTAGTCATAAAAAGAATGAAATAATGCCACTTCCAGCAACATGGATGGACCTGGAAATTATCATACTAAGTGAAGTAAGCCAAATAAGACAAATACCATATATCACTTATATGTAGAAGAATCCAAGCTTTTGAACTGTGGTGTTGGAGAAGACGCTTGAGAGTCCCTTGGACTGCAAGGAGATCCAACCAGTCCATCCTAAAGGAGACCAGTCCTGGGCGTTCATTGGAAGGACTGATGTTGAAGCTGAAACTCCAATACTTTGGCCACCTCATGCGAAGAGCTGACTCATTGGAAGAGACCCTGATGCTGGCGGGGGGTTGGGGGCAAGAGGAGAAGGGGACGACAGAGGATGAGATGGTTGGATGGCATCACCGACTCGATGGACATGAGTTTAGGTAAACTCCAGGGGTTGATGATGGACAGGGAGGCCTTGCGTGCTGCAATTCATGAGGTTGCAAAGAGTCGGACATGACTGAGTGACTGAACTGAGCGGAACTGAAAGAAAGGATACAAATGAAATTATTTACTAAACAGAAATAGACTCACAGAAACAGAAAACAAACTTATGGTTATCAAAGTGGGAGAGAGGTAAATTGGGAGTTTGGGATTAAAATATATACACTGCTATATATAAAATAGATAACCAACAAGGACCTGTACAGCACAGGGAACTATACTCAATATCTTGTAATAATCAATAATAGAAGAGAATGTAAAAAAAGAACATGAATATGTATAATTGAATCATGTTACTGTACAACTGAAACTAACACAACATTGTAAATCAATCATTATTTCAATTAAAAAATATTTCAGAAAGATAATAAGGGCTACAACGTCAGACAGCCTGAGTTTTGAATCCTAACTCTAACCAGAACTTCCTGAAGAGGTGAACCTAGGCTAGACTCCTAATTCCTGGAAGCCTCAATGTCTTCAACTGCAGATTTTGGGTATCTGGGTGCATATACTTGTAGATATTTTAAAAAGTTGCTCCAATGAAAGTTCTAGTTTTGCCACTTACTTGTAACTTTGGGCAAGATATTTTCTCACCTGTAAGTGGGAATAATAACAGTACTTACTTAGAAGGGACTACTGCCTACCTTGACTTTTTCACCCTGTCCTTGACATAGAGTAAGCACTCAAAAAATATCAACTTTTATCATCATGAGCATCGGTTTCACCACCATCATTATCATGTTAGCCCTAGCTATGACATTTTTAAGTTTCAGAATAGTCCAAAGCAAAAAAAGAAGCTGTCAGGCCAATTTCCAGGGGCTGCCTGGCCCCACCTGGCACTGGCTGCCACAGAATCACTGGCCAGATGTCTGCATCATGGTCCCATTGTCAGACATCAGTAGAGAGCCGGGGGCCCGGAGAACCGGTTCCTGGGGACACAGGCCCATCCTACCCCTTCCTGGTGGCCAGAGCTCAGTCTGCTCATTCGGAGCTTGCCTGATGCAAACTTGGTTTCCAGGGAGATGTTGGGGCCAGAAGAGCCAGCTCCGCCTCCCACTCCACTTCCCCTTTCCCCAAATCTGTGGGACCTCACTGTTCTCCTGCCATGTGACAGACTGTGTCATAGCAGCCCTTGTATACAAACAAGCCAGACTATTTAAATGTCATTGTGAGAATGATGCTGCCTGTTCTCATTTCCATATCTATTCAGACCACTACTCTTTTCCTGATCTAGCCAGAAAAGTTTTCCTTACTCTTCCCTAGCTCTCCGGGCCAAGCAGAGAACCATACGCCATGTTAAATATTTGTTGTAGTTAAAGGATGTAAGAGTCATCAAGTCCCAACAGAGAAGGAGAATTAGAATGACTGTATAACTTATGACATATGTTCATTGGTCATTACATCCCAAATGTCATGTTACTGACCACCAAATGCTACATTCTTTCAAAGGCTACACATAAATTCTCCTACTGCCAAACAACACAACAGTTTTCAGTCTTGGAGAGCGAAGGTACCCTCAGTGCTTTTAATCTTCAAAATCAGGGCCCAGTTGAATCAGAAAACAATTCTGTATCAGCAGGAGGAAATGACCCAAAATGAAGAACTGATCCCTTCCAGCCCTAGTTCCTAGTTAAGTGAAATATGGATTAGGTCACAAATGAGATTATATTCAGCACCAAGCCCCACAGGCATGTCATGATTAAAGTTAAAGGAGTCCAGAAACATCTCAAGTTGAAGAAGTAAGGCTGAGTTGGGTTGAAACTGCCCCTCCTTAAAGGCCTGGCAACTTGTTCCAGATCACAACTGAAACCAAGTTGAAGCGACATCTGTTTCTCCAGTAAGTATTTGGCATTGCAGAGAATAACTACAGATTACAACAGATAAATATTGTTGTGGGCGGAGAGGCAAAGGTCAGGAGGGGAACTAAGAAAATTCAAATCATCTACCTGCTAACAAAGCCCTGTAACTTAACAAATACCATCATGGGCGTTGGGGGTGGGAGGCAGCGGGAGAAAGAGGAAAAAGTGAAGAAGCAGGAAGAAAAATAAATGAGGGACTTCTTTTTCTAGAGGGCGTTGACACAACTTCAATGAACAAAACACTGCTATACTGGAGATGACTATTCAGACAACTACCATTTGTATAACGATTTAATGTTGGATTGTCTTCAAGAGGAGGAGAACTGAGCATCCTGCTTGGAGTCTAATAACAAAGACTTTAAAGGCATTAAAAAGTCAACATAATATTGAGGAATAATTTTCTAAGCCTCATTGGACTATCAGGGTCATCTTATCAGTAGATGTTACTGGTTCTCCCCTGAAGCCTCAATCTCTCTTAGCACAAGTTAGAATAACACACAGCACCTACTTAACTTTGAGACCAGGTATCTGGCGTTCAAAAGGTAAGACAATAGAATGAAATGGGTAGATAACTGAATTCTATTTTTTACACTAAAAACTCAGGGTTCTCAAGATTTTCTTTCAAACTCAACTGCAGTTGTTGTTGACAATAGGAACAACAGTAATAGCGCAGCATTAATAAAGGTGGCAGTGGGGACGGTAGTAGTATTCTCATAGTAATGATAGTACTGATATTAATAGCAGTAGTGATATCACGGCAATAATAATAATAACTTTTACTTATGCAGCGCTTCCTAAAAGCCGGGTACTAGTCTAAGCATCTTAAATGTTATTAACTTACTTCTTTCTCACAGCACTCCTTTCAGATAGGTAATCTATTATTAGTACCCCTGTTTTACAGCTGCTTTCAACAATATCTCTGTTATTTTTCTAGAGCTAGCTTTCAAAGAAACGATTTAGAACCGAAAGGAGAGGAAATGCAGCCTTGTCCAATGTCACACAGCTAGAAGGCAGTGCACTTAGGATGCTAACCTAGGCTGCCCAGCCCCAAAGCCCGACCTCTAACCACTGTGCTGCACTTGCTGCCGCTTTGCTTAGGAAGCTCTGCTGGAAAAGGAATGTGCAAGGAATTTAGACCCCTGCCTGCTGGTAGCCAGAGCTAATGCTTGAAGTTTGCTGTTTCCTTCAGGAGTCTCCCCAATGCCACATTAAGACACGTAGCCTGCTCTGACAGCTATAAAAAGTCACTGGAAGTGTTAGGGAACCATTCCCACTTC
Organism: Cephalophus harveyi; assembly: GCA_006410635.1. Classification (NCBI taxonomy): domain Eukaryota; kingdom Metazoa; phylum Chordata; class Mammalia; order Artiodactyla; family Bovidae; genus Cephalophus; species Cephalophus harveyi. Next base: position 989,848 of record SJYT01032750.1, read on the forward strand.
CCACCACCCCACC